>CAJVPT010002264.1:0-18193 GCA_910592055.1 Acaulospora colombiana | reverse complement strand
TAGCCCTCTACTGTCAGCCGTTTCAGATGGCAGAAAAGCTGAGATAGGCTTCTTTAACTTTCTAGAAGAATGGAACTATATAAATGTTCAAAATTCCTGGAAAGAAGGAGAGAATATTACCTTTACATAGGCAAACAACTTAGCATATAGTAGAATAGACTATGTCTGGATACTACCAGAAATCAGTTTAAATAATACATATGAATTCAAAAATATTTTAGTAGAGGTATTATTGGGTAGTGACTATATCCTTTTGTTAATAAGAATGATAACAAATAATTTGCTCAAAAACCAGGCTCAAGAACAATATAAAACAAAAGGTAAAAAATATTAGATTTAGCAAATTCTATTGCAGAACAATATAAGAAGTTCAAACTCTAAATAGAATGCAAGCTTTCAGAAATTGACACATAATCTTCTTGGTAAAAGGTTGAAAACAACTCCTAAGAGCTTGAAAAGGCTTGGCAAGAACTTGAAACTATAATCATTAATAGTGCATACAAGTATCTCAAGAAGAAAAAAGTTTACTCTATTCCTAATAAAGGAAAAGAAGTTAAAACAGAATTAGTAATCCCAAAGAAAAATTTTGAAGCCTATAGGGAAGTTAATAAGATTCGCTTTCTTTTAAAGAAAATTCAAGTTAACTAGGATTTAAGAACTATAGAGGATATAGAGAATATAGAAAAGGCTATTCAAAATTTATGAGGTATTTGTAAATCTCTCAATAAAGAATTGGCATCTTCCCAATCACAAAATGAAATTCCAAAGCAATTAAGAAAGATCATTAAAATATAACACATCCTTAGAATAATATACAAGAAAAAAGAAAGTCTTCATATTAGAAACTGAATTAAGGAAGTTCTAGAAAACAGATGTGATAACCTCAAATCCAATCAGAAGTGAATGCTAAACTTAGCCTTGAATTATAAAAAACCTAGAATTACATTAGACTAGATGCTAACCAAAAATCAAGAAGAAAAAGATTATATTGTTACTAATCACTAAACCATCAAAAGCAAGATTAAGAATATTACAAACAAGTTTTTAAAAAAAGAAATGTTAACTTTGAAAGTCATGATTCCTCCTGGAAAAAGAATATCAACCCAAGGAATGGATTGATCTAACATAATACTCACCATTAACAGAAAAAATCAAAGTAGAAAAACTTGAAGCAACTTTGTAATCCCTTTCAAACAACAAGGCTGTCAACCCCTTATATATCAACTATGAAATACTCAAATACTTAGGAGTCAAAGAAAAAGGAACTTTATATTATCTTTTTAATAAAATCTTAAGTACAAGCCAAATACTTAAAAAATGAAAAAGCAATAACATCTATCTTATTATAAAACCCAAGCCCTGAAAATGTAATTTGAGTAATACAAGACCTATTGTTCTTTTAGAAATAGCTCGAAAATACTTTATCAAGATTCTTAACAACTAATTATCAACTATCTATAAGCAATATAAAATTCTAAAAGGTCCAAACTTTGCTAGTCTATAAGAAGAGAGTATAGCAGAGCCTATATATCTACTGAATAATACTGTATCTGTGAAGAAGCCAGAAAAAAGAAAAAGGAATTATGGATCCTCTTTCAAGATACTGCCAAGGTATATGATACAATATCCTTTTATATGCTTGAAAAGGCTATAGATTAGATTCAAATTCCTATAACCATTAAAAGTTTATAATAAATCTTTTTAAAAATAGAAGTTGTAGTATTATTCTTTTTAATGAACTCTCTAATCCAATAGTAGTAGGAGATAATATAGATTAAGGTGAAACAATTTTTCCTCTTTTATAAAGAATTTTCTATGATTCACTACTATGCAAAATTCAAAACAATGGCAACTTAAGTTATTCTATGGAAAAAGAATGGTTACTCAACTTTAACAAACCTAAGTAAAAAGTTAAGCTCTCTTTAAGATAGGCAGTAATTGCTTATATAAATAACACAATCTGGATTGTCAAATCTAAAGAAGACTTGAAGAGAATCTTGAAAGAAACAAAAAAGTTCTATATAGTAGGTGACTCTTATATTAATGCAGGAAAGTCAATTCTCCTTACTATTAACTGGAATCCTCAAGTTCTTAAAACCATTTAAGCTGGAATAAAAAATACTATAGCTTATGAAATTAATAAAAAAGATCAGGTTAGATTTCTTGATATCTAACTAGAACCAAAACAAAAGAACCAGAATATTATCAATTTAATAAAATCTGAAATTAGAATAGTAATTTAGGCAATAACTAAGAAAAAGTTGACAGAAAAATATATTCAATATGTTATTAATAAGATCTTGATTTCAAAAAGAGAATATAGAATGCAACACATATATTTAAATGAGAAGACATGTAACAAGTTCACAGCTATGTTTAGAAAAATATTTAAGAACAATACCTTAGTCTGTAGAACAATCCCAAACAGTTGTATTCATAACAAAGAAATATATAGTCTCAAGAGTATCTAAGAAATACAGCTAGAAAGCCATATATCCACACTTTCTATCAACTCAATAATAATGATGCCTCCAGTATTACTATCATAATTAGACTAAAATAAAGTTAAATTAAATGTTGAGAGTCTGGTAATATTTGGAAAAATTCTATTAACACTCAGAAGCTAATTAAAGGAAATTTGATAGCTACAACACTGGTCCTGACAAAAAGTATACAAACTATCTTTCAAAGTTGGAGATGAAAAACAATATTTGATCATTAAGGAGATATTCTATTTATTAAATCAATACTACAAAATAATAAAGAATATAAAAAGGCTGTTCCATTACTATACAAGTATAAGATCATATTTCTAGATCAGTTCATTAATACTACTATAATGACACTCAAAGAATAAAGAGCAATTCAAATTTTCTTTAGTAGATACAAGTGACCAGATTCCTCCTGATATAAAAAAGTCTATAAAAAGATAACAATAAATCAAGATCTCATATGAAACTCTCTACATGGACTTAAATAGACAGTTTACAATATGCAGATTGAAATATTTCTGACAAATCTAAATAGAAAAAAAATACATTGAGTAGTCTATACTAATATTTTGACAGACATATTAGAAAAGACAATATTCATAAACAACAAATTCCATTTTATACTATATTAGCTAGTATATGATTCTACTAGTAATTATACCTATTTTCAATCAGATAAAATAGTATAGTCAATAGAAATAGTTCTATCATAAGTTTATCTTCTTTCACAATTAAATAAACATGACAATTTGAGAAAATGAAAACAGATCCTTTTATTAGAAAATCCTATAGATGGGCAAATAAATACATATCATCAAATAGTAACTCTACTAACCATCAGACCTGCAAAAGTAGAAATTCAAGTAGAAGACTAGGACATTATACTAATAGAACAAGTTATACAAACAAAAGAATATAATGATAAACTTATAAGTATTTTGAGATATAACAAAAGAAATATGATTAATTGGCTTATTTTTTATACTGATGACTTCTATAAAAAAGGAATAACAAATTGTAAACTTGAGATGAGTTTAGCTTGAATCTTAATAGAGGATAACAAAGTAGTTAAACAGTTTTTAGCAGGAGCTTTTACTTGACCATCTGCATCAGAGCTAAAATATTAGCTATTTTTACTATATTATATACTACCTTTCAAACTGCAACTGTCATAATTCATACTGATTGTAATATAGTAGCCAAAGTATAGAAATCCATCTGCTCACAAACTGAGATATCAACAAGAAGATGGACAAAGACTATCAACTGACTACTATAAAATAAAATCAAAGATCTAGTGAAGAAGAAAGATCTAAATTTAAAAATCTTGAAGATCAAAATCCATAGAACCAATAGATTTAACAATTAAGTAGATTTACTTGCTAAACAGATTAAGCAGAAGAATTCAATAACTTGGCATCAGCTACCAGAGCTAGGAAGAATTCTTATAATAGCTACATGGTGAAAATATACAATAGAGATTAGTATCAGAAATTTTATTAAAACATTTAATAAGAAAAAAATTAAACTAGACTAGATAATACAGAAAAGGATTCAAGATATTTGAATCTAAGACAATAAAGTCATAGATAGGTTAACCTTTTAGAATTGATTCAATCTAATCAATATTTTTTATATTTCTTTCAAGATCAATAAAGACAAAAGTTTTCTAATTAACCTAATTCACAATAAACTTCCAGTTCTACAAATACTTAAAAAAAGGAAATCAGATGTGTACACTATAATCACTTGTTCAATATGTGAACTTCAAGAAGAAACATTATAACATCTCTTTGAATGCCTAGTTACTAGAGAAACTAGGAAAGACATATGGTAGAAAGTAAATAAAAAGATTCAGAAATCTGATAGTGACCTTTTTAATATTATCTGTAAATATATAGAAGAAGATAAGATTACTTCCTTAAAGAAATATCTCAAAAAGCAATTTATGATTTCACCTGCAATTATATAGAGTATAATTGACAAGTTCAATCGAAAGATATGAGTAAACTTCAAAAAGAAGATCTGAAATAATTGTTGTGTTAAAGTTATAGAATGGAAAAAGAAGCAAAAAATTACTAGAAAAGATAAAAAAAATAAAAGACACAAGTATAGAGTTAATATACAAATTGGATAGAATCAAGAAGTAGTGTTATTACTTTGGAGAATTTGAACTTGGAAGGTATTAAAAAAAAAAAAGGAAAGAAATACATAGCAATTATTAAGAATTGAATTTGTCATGTAATCAAATGATTTGATTTTTAACTGTAAACAAAACTTAGAATGATCTACAGTAATGATCTATAGGCAATGATTTTATTAATTAGAGGAGTTATCCAAATTAGTAAAGGTGTGAAATATCATTTCTTAAGTTGCATTTAGAAAAATAGTTTTTTGATGACAAGTGAGCTAGTATGTGAAAGTTATAACAATTTGTAAATATCTAGCATATACTATATATGATAATGACATACATACTAACCTGACTGTGGACTAAAAAAAAAAAATATTATTATACTATACATTTATAAATTCAAATAAATATTTATTAAATATTTAATAAATATTTTTTTTATAAATTAGTAATGTAAATAATTAGAAATAAAAAAGAATATCAAAAAAATTTTAATAAAAGTTATAGAAAAGAAAAATAAAAATCAAGAAGAAAGGTATATGATTGATAATAATAATAAATAAATTTTTTTTAAAAAATAAATAATTGAATATTTAACTAATCAAATATATTTTTATAATTAATTAATCAAAAAATCAAAAAAAAATATTAACTATTAGAATCAAATCTATATAAAAAAAACTTGATAGTAAACTGTAATAATGTAGATTATAATATTGATAATTGAAAAGGTTAAGATTTTTACTTGAAATATTAATAAAGCAATTTAAAATTAATAAAACTAAAATAAGTCAGAGAATTAGCTTTAATAATATACTATATAATGTCAATTTACTAACCTGATAGAGGATTAAAATAAATAAATAATAGCTTTCTTATATTGTAAATTAAAGAATAATTAACACTGGTGATTATCGAAAAATTCAAGGCATAAGAAATGTTTCTTGAAATTTGCGATATATAGTAAGTCGATCGATACGCCTATGTCAGGGGAAATATATCATGTGCCTTATATAAATAACTGTTTGATATAGATATAAAGTAAATCCGACAGATGATGTACAAAACGAGATAGATATAGATATACGTAATGAGATAATTGATAATCATATTTAACATCATCACATATATAATTAACTTCTTTACACTTGCTGTAAAGTAGTTCACTCGAGGAAATGGTATATAACTAGTTTTTTGCTTTATAATCAACCGGTATAGTTGGAGAATTACAACGTGTACCCATCTTTATGCCTTGCAACTCTATTAGGCTGGCGCATTAGATCTGACAAACGAGCTGTTGCCAAAAATTAGGGATGCTGAAAAGGAGAGCGATTATGGATATGTTTTCGCTGTATCTGGTCCTGGTATGGAATCTCTTTCTATTTCCAAGTTGGCGGTTAACCTTTAATAATAAGCCTTTACATCCATAAGTCGTCATCGCCGAGAAAATGATTGGCTCAGCTATGTACGAATTGGTAGGTAATCATATAATTATTTAAGCCATTTAATTCGATAACTGATGTCACATAATTATATAGGTCCGTGTTGGTCACGAGGAACTTGTTGGTGAAGTAATTCGTATAGACGGTGATAAGGCAACTATTCAAGTGTACGAAGAGACTGGTATTATATTGATCCAAAGAATTATCTGCATTCAAGATCTTTTGAAATTGCGTAGCTCACGAAACTTTTTTCATTGGTAACTATGACTATGTAAAAAGCCGGCTTAACTATAGGAGACCCCGTATTAAAAACCGGGAAACCACTTTCCGTAGAGCTGGGTCCGGGTACATATTGCATTGTTTTTTAAAAAAAAAGAAAAAAAGTCTTTTTTTTTTTCAATATTTTGATGCAAAAACTTTCATTCAGGATTGATGTCCAACATTTACGATGGAATCCAGCGGCCATTAAAGGTAAGGATCAAGCAAGAAATCTTCATTATTAATCAAAACTAACCTTAAACTATACTTAGGCGATTCGCGAAATCTCGGAAAGTATCTATATTCCCCGCGGAATAGCAACATCCTCATTAGACAAAAAGAAGGCATGGGAATTTGAGCCCTGTAATTATAAAGCAAGTAGAACTATTAAAATTTTCTACATTTCTTGCTTGAAATAACCATTTGATTTATTCTTTTAGATTGGTGACCATATCACCGGCGGAGACATTTATGGGCAAGTTTTTGAAAATTCTTTAGTGAAAAACCATAGTATCATGTTACCTCCTAAAGCCATGGGCACTATTACGCATATTGCAGAAAAAGGAACATATACTTTAGAAGTAAGACACCGATGTCATCATACGTCTAAAGTTATTTTAGTATATAATAATTTTTATTATTATATACTAAATAGGACACCGTTCTCGAGACCGAGTTTGAAGGTCAAAAGTTTAAATATTCAATGATGCAACTTTGGCCTGTTCGATCACCACGTCCCGTTACCGAAAAACTATCTGCCAATTATCCTTTACTCACCGGGCAACGTGTCTTGGACTCACTTTTTCCGTAATTATAATTTTTAATCTACATATTATCCTTTATCTTTTAGTAAGTAAATATCGGTTTTTAAAAATTAAGGTGTGTACAAGGAGGCACTACGGCCATCCCTGGTGCCTTCGGCTGCGGTAAAACGGTTATTTCACAATCTTTGTCAAAATATTCCAATTCTGATATTATCATATATGTTGGATGGTATGTATAATTTTTATATAGAAATTTTTCTTTATTTAAATTAATTTTATTTCTATAAACTTTAGCGGAGAGCGGGGTAATGAAATGGCTGAAGTATTAATGGACTTCCCGCAGGTAAAAGATTTATTATTCACTCACGTTTTAATTGCAACTATATTAATTTTATCTTTTGCATTAGCTTTCTATTACTATCGATGACCGCAAAGAGTCCATAATGAAGCGTACAACATTGGTGGCCAACACTTCAAATATGCCCGTAGCCGCTCGGGAAGCATCAATTTATACTGGTTTGCAATTTAATTAAAAACTTCAAAATTGAGAGTATTAGGCTTATTCGACAATCATTGTTTATACTTACCACTTCTGTTCCCGTGTTTTTACTCAGGAATTACATTATCCGAGTATTTCCGCGATCAAGGAAAAAATGTCGCTATGATGGCAGACTCCACTTCCCGTTGGGCAGAAGCACTCCGTGAAATATCTGGTCGTTTGGCTGAAATGCCAGCAGGTATTTATTTAAAAGGGTATTGTCTACATAATCAATGTGTACATATTGTTTATTTTTATGCAAATATTTTAGACAGCGGTTACCCTGCATATTTGGGTGCTCGTTTGGCTTCTTTTTATGAGCGTGCCGGTAAGGTCACGTGTCTTGGAAATCCAAAGCGTGAAGGAAGTGTTACTGTCGTTGGAGCGTATCCTTAATTCTACTATAGATTGTTTTATTCGATACTTTGTTATTTATTATCACCGTTCATCGTGGGATTATCTTTTAGTGTTTCTCCTCCAGGCGGTGACTTTTCTGATCCTGTTACAACCTCAACCCTTGGTATTGTACAGGTGTTTTGGGGTTTAGACAAGAAGCTTGCTCAAAGAAAGCACTTCCCATCAGTTAACTGGTCTATAAGCTTTTCCAAATACCTCAAAATATTGGAATCCTATTATGAATCTACAGAACCTGATTTCATACCTTTGAGAGATAGAACTAAAGAAATTCTTCAAAAGGAAGAAGATTTATCGGAAATTGTTCAACTCGTTGGCAAGGTTTGTATCTGACTCTTTGTATAAATATATCCATACTTATTTTAACAATATCTACCTCCTATATATACGAATAGAGTGCTCTTGGAGAAGCTGATAAGATTACATTGGAAGTTGCAAGAATTATCAAGGATGATTTTCTGCAGCAAAATGGGTATTCGGAATATGATAGATATTGTCCATTCTACAAGGTAATTAACATTAAATGACCGAATAATTACCGACTGGTTTTTATAACCATATCATATATGTTCCTTTTTAGACAACCTGGATGCTAAAAAATATGATTGGTTTCTATAATGCTGCTACACATGCTGTCGAGGTTACAAACAACGAAATAACGTGGGCTAAGATCAGGGACAATATGGGGGATATACTGTACAAACTGGGTTCTATGAAGTTCGAGGTGAGTATTCCGTCCTTGAATAACTTGTGCCACGATTATTTTTATACATGTTTGCAAATTCTATACCATAGGACCCTGCTGAAGGTGAAGAGATTCTTAGTGAACGTTATCAAAAAATTCACAACGAAATCCAAGAAAGATTTAGACAACTGCTCGAATAGAATCTTGAATTTGCATTAAATTACTTTTCATGGCATCTATTCTCCATTAATATTTATTAATATACTTCAACATACAGGAGTGTATTTAAATTTATATTTTAAGAATGGTATCAATAAAACCACTATATGCATAAACATATTTTTAATTTATTGTTTTAAAGTAGTAAATATTTTTTCCATTTATTTTTTCACTTTAAAACTATTTTTAACATAACTGGTAATAAAATATAATGTTAATATATAAGTTTAGATAAAATATTTAATTAATACATTATTTTAAAGATAAAATTAAATTTATTTATTTATTTTTTTTTTAAATATCCATTGTTAGGTTAGTTAAGTATGTTTTATTAAACATAATATAGATTATACTATTTACAGTATTGCTAAAGATAAAATATTAACTAACTTATTTTAGTTTGTTTTTAAATTTTAAATACAACTTTGGAAGTGTTTTTTGCTCCATTATAGTTGAGTTAATATCTTCAATTATAAATATCATTAACTATTGCAGATTACTAAACAAAATTTTGATTAAGCTTAAAATCCAACCATTTTATATCATTTTTGATTCCTATCATTATTATTATGATTAAGCCTTTATCTGAATATTTTTTTTTTTATTATCTTTCTTTTTACTTTTGAGTTTCTTATTTTTTTGTTAAATAAGATTTTGTAAGTCTTTTAATCTTATTCTTTTAAAAAATTCCTTGAGCTTTTTCTTATTCTATTACTTGTTAATATTATTTGTTTTATACTTTTTTTTTAAAGTGGTTTAAAATCTTCTTTTGATAACAGAGTATTTATTTTCTAACTAATGTCTCTATCTTTTTTCCTCCATATTTTAATTCTTCAACTTTTATTAATAAATCTCTTTTGATTAGCTTTGTAAAAAACCCAACTATATCTTAACTTTTTTCAAATACTCTTTTTATAAGCTTTGTTATCTGTACTTCTATTTCCCTTATTTCTTCTCTATCAACTATCAAAATATTATTGTGATCTTCTTGAGCTTTGTTTTTTTATTTTTTGTCTTTTTTTAGGATATTGGTTTTTTTTTTTATCAGACTTCTTTAATTATATTTTTATAAATTGATATTCTATAAGGTGCTCTATTGTTTTTTGTTTTTTTTTTTTAATTAGTTATACTGATTGAGTTTTTTATTGATTCACAATTAAAGTTATATAGATTTTAGTTTATAAAAAGCTATACTTATAACTATTTTTAGTTTATATTTTCCTACCTGATTCAATATACCTAATTTTACTCTTATAATGAGTATTATATTTGTCAGTTACCCTACTATATCTAGATACCTAATGTTCTAAAAAGTCACTAAAGACTACTATTATTATATAGTATTTTCAAGGGACTGTAATATTGTTCTATTTTTGTAGTTTGTATCTTTAGTTTTATAGAATATATTTAAATCTTTATATAATATATTTTATTATGTTTAGTTCTTCAGAGACTAGATCATTTATTAATATTTTCAATCTTTATGTGATCTCATATAAATCTCTTAGTGATTATTGACAAGTCACATTGATGACTTAAATCTTTCAGTGATCATTTTTAACAACTTTTCAAAGATGGCCTACAGAGATTCTTCTTGATCAAACAAATAAGACTTTAGATCTCTCACAAATATATCCACACCTATGGTTTCCATTATAACTATTTAACTTCATCACACTTCTAGTTTAAGTAAGACCCAATTCTTTAATAACTTTCACAACTGGTATAGATGACCAAAGTCTTTCAATAGCTTTCATATATAAAGATGGATTTCTAAAGGAAGAGACAAAAACAAAAGACAAATATTCTTTATTAGAAAATATTAAAATTTTTAAATTAATAACTATTTAAAAGCTATTCACAATTGTTCTCTATTATCTAAATTATTGATTTATAGTATTTTCTAATCTTTATCCCTATTAAAGTAAAGAGTTATGAATTTTGTTTCTCAAAAAGGAACATAAGTGATTTTAAAATTTTATATGTTAAATATTTTAGAGACCCATCATTATTTATAAGTCTGGTAATTTGAGAAGAGGTAAATTTTATATATAGCCAGTAGAATCTTAAATTAATTAGTATTACTTCTAGTATTCATCAATAACTTTACATATTCTATATAACAGGTTATTGTGATTTCTTTTCCTGATACTAAATCAATCAGAATCTATATACTCTAATTTATGATATCATGGCCAAATAGAAAATTCTATAGGTTGTTTATATACAAGTATACATATGACTAATAAACATATATCTTATATAATATAATATATATTACAAAAACTATTCTCAAGTAGAATTGAACCAGTAACTTATAAATAGTAATCTAAAAATATATCCACTGCATTATTGATTCCTAGGTCTCTTTTTGATTTCTATATGTTAAATAATATCTTTTTTTTTTTTTTTTTTACCTATGGTCAGGTCAGTATTGTGTATTTATTAATCATTAAAAAAACTGATTGACATACATAGAACAATTGCATTATGGCTAAACTAAAAGACTTGTACTGATACACTTGTCAATGACTTTCAATTTACAAAAAAGCTTTAGCCTCTAAATACAATCTTGAGGACAATATTTCACTTTGAACTAAGTTTTGGGTGAAGATTCTCCTAACTTACTCATCATTGTCAACAGGTTGTTACTACTTATTATTCTTCAAAGAACTGAATTCAAGAAACTATAAAAGGGAAAAGGAAAAATAAAAGGAAAGGTAATATCTAAAAATATACAACTATACTATATGAAAATAAAAAGAAAAAATAAAAAATAAAAGTGTTCCATATCCTTAAAAGAATTTCTACTAGAAACCTTATCTCATTAGAAGTCAACTCTTCTGAAATATCCTTCTTCTTTTTGACCATCTGAGGAACTTATCTATACATATTCTTGATTATTTTTTTGTGATCATCTAAAGTACTTATCGCCTACTCAGATCCAATGTCTTGCTCAATGCTTTCTTTCTTTCAGTCTTGATTTGTATCTACCCATGCAGAAAAGATAACTAATGGTGGACCTTAGGTTCTTATATGGCTTCTCAGTCTTGTTAAATAATTCCTGATATCTTCCAGCAGCCATACCTAGTTAAAAGAATTTTACTGGTATTTATCTTGATTGTGATATCATTATACAACATTTGGAGAAATGCATTCTCAATCCTATAAAAGGGCAGTGTTTTACATTCCTCTGCTTTTTGATCTTATAGCCTAACCAGGATAAGAAAATAACCTCCTTCGGGTATTTTCTTGACCAGGATGATAAGAAGTTGAAGACCTTGGCTTGAACAAATAACTATCTTTTTATCACTTAGGGAATTTAGTGCTTATTCTAATGACCTCATGATTTTTTTGCTTTAGTTAAACTTCATTTGGTGAAGTGAAGAAATTTATATCCTTGATTTCTCTTTCTATTATCAATAACATCATTAAAACATATAATGTAATCAGTAAGAGCTTGTTTACATTTTGCTACCAACATGTTTCATGTCAATAAATCACCTTTAACAAAAGCTATGTCAATTTTGTGTTACTTCAAAATTCAGGATCAAGCTGAAGTAGCAAAATTCCTAAAAACCTCTGATAAATGAGCAACTCTAAGAGGATAAAACAGTGGGGAGGAAAGTTTTATGATTTATGCTTTTGTTCACCTGTTCATCCACTGTACAAAATCTCTAGTTGCACTATTGCTTCAGGAGATAGGCTTTCAGTACTTCACTATTAGTTTTTCTTCCTTTTAGAACTTTCTTGCCATAGGTAAAAAAGATGTTTCTTGACTTTTCTTGATTATTAGAAATCAAGTTTTTGTTTAAAAAGGAATATAAACAAGAGAAGGGATTGGGAGGAACTCTTGAAGTTATCCTTCAAGTTGGTTTAAGAAAAGTAATAAGACTTTATTAGCAGAAAAGTATAAAACTTTTTTGCAAATGTCTTTTTAATGTGTTGTCAAGGGATCAGTAAAAAGAGTTTTTTATATATTAAATAATATCTTTTTTTTTTTTTATACCCATAGTCAGGCCAGTACTATGTGTTTATTAATTATTAAGAAAACTGATAGAAATATATAGGACAATTACATTATGGTTAAACTAAAAGACTCATACCGACATACTCATAAATAGCTTACAATTCTCAAAAGAGCTTCAGCCTCTAAGTGCAATCTTGGGAACAATATTTCACTCTGAACTAAGTTTTGGATGAAGACTCTTCTAACTTACCCATCATTGCCAGCAGGTTGTCATTGCTTATTATCCTCTAAGGAACTGAATTTGAGAAACTACAAAAGGGAAAAGGAAAAATAAAAGGAAAGGGAATATCTAAAAATATGCAAGCGCACTATATGAAAATAAAAAGAAAAAAAAAATTAAAATGCTTCATGTCCTCCAAAGGATCTCTGCTAGAAACCTCTTCTCATTAGAAGTCAACCCTTCTAGGATATCCTTCTTCTTTCTAACCATCTGAGGAACTTATTCATCTATATTCTTGATTATTTTCTTGTGACCATTTGAGTTACTTATCGCCTACTCGGATCCAATGTCTTGCTTAACACTTCCTTTTTTTTGGTCTTGATTTTGTATCCACCTATGCAGAAGAAGATGACTAATGGTGAACTCCAGGTTCTTATGTAGCTTTTCAGTCTTATTGGATAATTCCCAATATTTTCCAGCAGTCACACCTAGTTAAAGGAATTTTACTGGTGTTCATTTTGATTACAATATCATTACTCAATGTCTGGGGAAATGCATTCTCAATCCTAGAGAAGGATAGTGTTTTACATTCCTCTGCTTTTCGGTCTTACAGCCTGACTGGGATAAGGAAATAACCTTCTTTGTGTACTTTGCCTGACCGGGATGATAAGAAGTTGAAGGCCTCGGCTTGAACAAATAATTACCTTTTCATCACCTAGGGAATTTAGTGCCCATCCTAATAACCTTATGATTTCTTTGCTTCAGTTAAACTTCATTTGGAGAAGTGGAGGAGTTTATATATTAAATAATATCTTTTCTTATATAATATATATATATATAAATTTTTTTTTATAATAGGATTATGTCTAACTTTATTAGATTCTAAATTATATATATATATTGCACAAAGCATAGATATATAGGTGTATATTTGAAATAATAATAATCCTAGTTTACTGCATCATTGCTAACAGGTTGTTACTATCATATGTCTAATAAAGTCACATAAAAACAGAAAACTATAAAAGAATGAATTAAAAAAAGAGAAAGAGTGATATCTAAAAATATCTAAATAGATAACAAAAAAATAAAAAGGTAAAAATTGAAAAAAATATTTTCAGTTTTCTCTAAAGACTTGTTTCTCAAGACCTCTTTTCAATAAGAAATACCCAATTGGAATATTCTTTCTTTTTTTAACTATTTAAGAAACTTATCCATTTTTGATCTTAATTTTCTTCTTATATACTATCTGAAAAAACTTATCACCTAGTATTAACCTTTTTTGGACAGTGATTCTTTATTCATTTATAATAGAGAGGTGACTTATAATAAATTCTCAGATTCTTATATGACCTAGTAAAAACTAGATCATATTACTTTAATATGATACCTTTTAGCAGCCATGTCTAATTAAAGGAATTTTAAAAAAGATAGGATCCTTATCAATTATAATATCTTTCAACAACTTTTGGAGAAATGTATTCTCAATTGTAATCAAAGAATTGAAGCTTAGTATGAACTAGAGACCATTTAGTCTTATTGCCTAACTTGAATAAAAAGAAGATTTTGATTTTAAATGTTACTTAACTAGAATAATAGAAAAGAGAGATTTTAGTTTAAACAAATAGTAGCTTTTTCATTATCTGGAAACTTGTTGCTTATATTTTATTGACCTTATGGAACTTAATCTATAGGTTAACCCAATTGAAGGAATGGAACAAATATGGGATATCAATCAACTCTTTTAATTATTAATAATATTATCAGAATATATAAGGTAATCAGTAGGGACTTGTTTATATTTAGTTACTAATATGCTTTATATCAACCAATCAAATGCCAGGTAACATTGTGTTATCAAAAATTTAGAATCAAACTAAAATAGAAAAATTCCTCAAGAAAACCATAAAAAACAGTAGATACTTTAAGAAGGTACAGAAATAGTATATGAAAAGGTGAATAATAAGCCTTTTCCTATTGACAAAACCTCTATTTCTTGTTATTTTTAGCTCTGTAAGGTGACACTTCATTTGTCAGTCCTTTTATTTTCTAGAATCTTCTTGCTCTTAGTAGAGAAAATGCATACTTGAGTTTTTTCAGATTACTAGAAACCCAAGTTTTTATTCAAAGGAGTTTATAAACAAGTAAGAAAGTGTAATAGGGATATATGAAGGCAAGTTTCAAGTTGTTTTAATGAAAGTATAAAGATTTTATTAGCAAGAAAGTATAAAACTTTTTGCAAACATCTTTTTTATATATGGTTAGAGAATCAACAGAAAGAGTTTTTAAATATAAGATTTATCTATATTTCTTTATTTTTTTATAATTACTTAATCAATTTTTTTATTAATTATTTATTAAAATATATTTTATAAATTATTTATGAATAATAATAGATCTTTAAAATATTTAATATACAGTACAAAATTTTATAAATTACTTATATTCATTTTTAAAAAACAAAACTTATAACTTTTTATTTTAATATAAACAATATTTAGAAATACTTTAATTTAAAAATTTTAATATTTTTTAATAAAAAATATTTATTTTTGATATGCTTTTTTTTTTAAAATATATTTTTATTTATATATTTTTTTATTATTTTATTATTGTTAAAAATTTTTTTTTCTTTATCAAATTTTTGATTTTGAATAATTATTATAATAAATTATATAAAAAAATAAAAAATTTTAATAACAATAAAACTTTAAAAATTATATTAGACTTTCAAAAATCACACCTCAAAGAAAAACTTTCTTTAAGACAAACAGTAATAGTATATATAGATGATACTACTTGGATTATTAAATTCAAAGCTAATATAAAATATATTTTAAAAGATACTAGACAATTTTACCAGGCAAATAATTCACAAATCAATAGTAAAAAATCTATTCTCTTAACCTTTAACTGGAATAGTACAGATCCAGATATAATTCATGCAGAGACAGATAAATTAATAATTAAGGAATTATATAAATATGACCAAGCAAGATTCCTGGATATCTGGTTAGGAAGAAGATACAACAATTGAGATACTATTAATTTATTCAAGACAGGATCAGAACAGTAATCCAAGCAATTAGCAACAAAAGTTTAACTGAAAAATGCTAAGTATATTATCAATAAAGTTCTAATCCCTTATATAGAATACAGAATACAGCATACATATTTGAATAAGAAAGTTTGCAATAATCTAATAGCTATATATCAAAAGCTTTCAAAAATAAAGTCCTAATTTGTAAAACAATATCAAATAGTTGCATACATAATAAATAAATCCATGGGCTCAAAAGTGTATAAGAAATCCAACTTGAAAGTCATATAACAATACTATTCTATCAACTAAATAATAGTAAAGCTTCAGGAATTGCAATAGTCATCTGACTTAAGCAAAGTTAACTCAAATACTGGAAGTTCCAAAATATACTCAATGATCCAATAGAAGTCAAGACAATTAAGAAAGGTAACCTTGTTGCTACAATTCTGGCTATGACAAAGAAGCTACAGATTACATATAACAGCTAGAGATAAAAAAAGATCTTTTATACTCAAAGAGGCACTATATTTATCAAGACAATCATAAACAATGAGAAAAAATACATAAAAGTTATTCCTTCTTTAAAAAGAAACAAAATAATGTTTTTGGATCAACTAATTAATATAACCATACTAACAATAAGAAAATAGAGAGTAGTTTAAATTTTTGTCAGTACTTGTAAAGGTCCTATTCCAAACTAATATATATAAATCAGAGCAAAGATGATAGAACAACAAGACTTGATGAAACAGTCCTATCAAACTCTCAAATAGATTGAATATAAACTTCAAATAATAAAAGTGATCTCTAAACTAAACAAATAGAAAATCAATTGAGGAGTTTTGATCAAAACAATAGGAACTGCTATAAGAAAAATTAAAATATAAATAGAGAAGAACTATTCATATCATATCAGCTCACCTACAATCCTATCACAAATAGTACTACTTGTCATCCTTATATATTCAAACAACTAATAATTTCATACATATCCCAAATCTGGTTACTATTACCATTAAATAGACAAGAAAGTTTTAGAAAAAAAAAAATATATTTGTACTTTCAGGAAACTCACAAACTGGTAACTTATAATATCAACAAATGAATCAAGTACTATATATTTGTTGGAACCAGAAGAGATTGAGATACAAATAAAGAATTGGGAAATGAACTAATTAAACAGGCCATATAATCAGAGGAGCATATGACAGACCTAATGAAAAGTCTTAAATACAACTATAAAAGTAATATAAAACAATTCATCTTCTTTACTAATGAATCTTATAAGCAATGTACAAAAAGTGAAAATGAACTCAAAATGGATCTTGCATGGATTCAAATTAATAATAACATAATAACCAATCAATTTTCAATAGGAGCAATATCATGGCCATCAGTTACAAAAGCAGAAATTCTAGCCATACTTACTGTAATCTTTATAATACCTGAAAATGAAAAAGCAATTATATATACAAATTGTAGTGCAGCTATCAAAATATAATAGATGATCTAGTTACAAAAGTTTATTTTTATAAGGAAATGAACTAAAATGACCAACTGGCCACTACGGAATCAAATCAAGAACTTATACTAGGTGAAAAAAAATTATTCAGTATATTGCCACTTATGTAATATTTAGCAAAAAATAAACAATTCAACAAAAAAATTATTTGACATATTACTATTCATGTAATATTTGGCAAAAAATAAACAATTCGACAAAAAAATAACATAAATAAATTAGCAGCTACAAAAATCAGCATATTAATAATTTGTCAAATAATTCATTAACAATTTGGTAATAATTCATTAACAATTTAGCAATAATTAATTAAAAGCTTGTTATAAAATTATTTATTAACAATTCAATAAAAATTTGATATTAATTTATTAATAGTTCATCAAAAATTCATCAACTATTCATTAAAAATTCAGCAACTATTTATCAAAAATATTAATTAAAAATTTATTAACTATTTATTAAAAAACCAACAACTATTCATTAAATTATTTA
>CAJVPT010002263.1:0-18195 GCA_910592055.1 Acaulospora colombiana | reverse complement strand
ATAAGTTAGATTTGTTTTTATTACTATTTAAGTATTGGTTTTTTTAAAATATTCTATTTATTTTATTATTAGTATTTATTTATTTATTTATTTTTTTAATGCTAGCTCATCCTTGCACCAGGGTAAACATGTTTTATTAAAGCAAGAAGATATCTAGGGACAATCGGGATAAATAATTACCTGTACTGTTTAAGGATTTACAGATCAACAAATAGTACAGGGAGCAAACTATTTATGTCTCACCCAGACAGGATAAGATAATTACATGACCATCTAGTGTAGGTATACTACTTACTAAAACAAAACAAGGAATAATATTGAGTAAAAAAAACTTTTAACTATATTATCTTCAAGATCACATGGGTACTTTCTAGGGACATGACAAGACATGGTTCACCAAGCAGCTTATCACTATCCCAAATTCCAGAAAGAGGGGGAGCTAATGTGTCAAGCATTCACCTGTAATACCTATCACTTCCAATGTTGGGGATTTCTCATGTGATGTCTTAACTCTACTAGCACTAACCAAAAATTTTTTTATATTATACTACTATCAAGAGTGTATTCAGAAAGAGAAGGTAATTGCTTAATGAATCAGGAATTGTCTTTTCAATGTGTTAATGCCAGGTAACCAAAAACTCTCCTAAAGGATCCTATATCTTGTAGTCTTTTTCCTTTGGTTGTGTTCACTGGAGAAGGGGAGAAGGAGTAGAAGAGAATCATTGTTTACTATTCGATGGATCTTAATCCAGGTTTCTTTATTCTTTTTGTATAGTTAATGACATCATAGATTTCATGTCCTGTATTCATCTGTGTAACTGGCATGCAACTTATGGTGGATTCCAGGTTCTTATAGGAACTGAAAAAATGTATTCAAATATATGAGGTGACCAGTAGAAGCTTGTTTATATCTTGGATCGCTAACATGTTTCCATTGTTCAATCACAGCACCAGAAACTTTGTGCTACTCAAAATTCAAGATCAAACTGAGGTAGACAAAATCCCTCAAGAAAAACCATAAAATAGCACCATCAGAGCATTCATGTTAACAAGAGAGTAGTAAGGTTGTCTTCTAAAGAGTTTTTTATTACATCAAAGGCTCTATGATATTTCTGAGTCAGGCGAAAGGGAGATAGAGAAATTAGATCTACTTTCTTTCAAAACTTTCTTGCCATTGGTAAGAAAGGTAGAGTTGTCTTTCTGGTCACTAGAAGATAAGTTTTTTGTAGCAAAATATAAAAAGAGGTAATAAGGTGGTAGAATGATTCTTGGGAATCTTGTTCTCAAGTTGATTTAAGAAAAGTGCTAAGACTTTATTAGCTTTGAAGTATAAAACTTCTTGTGAATATCTTTTTTGTATGTAGTTAGAGGATCAGCAGAAAGAGTTGTGATTTTATTATTAATATTATTTAGTTCTCAATTAGATTAGTTATTATACTTATTAAACTTTTTATATTATATATACTGTATATTATATGTAATATTTGTAGATCAATAACATAGTAATAGTACTTCCAGGTCACAATTACAAGGTTTGAAGTTCAATATTACATTAAGGCCATGTGAAAAATATCACACACAATGAAAATAATCCATTGGATTACAAATCAATATTTGTCATTGGACATAGTTCTGGCTATCTTACTAATATCTGAAATAAATATCTATTATAACATGATATCATCTATAGCTAATCTTTATTAGATCAGATCGGTTTATAAATATTGTAAACAATTAGTATCTTATTATTATTCTGATAAGATGAAGGAGGATAAGACTAATCTCATGGTTAACTGGAACAGAAATCAGATTGATAAGAAGCATTTTACTAATCTTACTAACTGAAAGTAGCTATCAAGACAAAAAGGCCAAAGTTCTAGAATAAAATAAATATTGTATCAGTGAAATGTTTAAAAGCATAATCAATTCAGCAACTGATATTTATTGGAAAACCTTGGTATAAAAAGGAATTCATTAGATTACATTGAAGAATCAAATTCTGATTCAAGTTATAATATACAATAGTTTGATAATTAGATTACTCTATAAAATTATTTTAAAAAAAATTAAAATAGTATTATGTACTCTTCCTTAAATAGACTTAATCAGGTTTGAGCTAATTTGTACATAGTGTATAATACATTTATCATGTAATAAATATATATGTAAGCATTATTTTATAGTAAATAAAGAATATAAAATCCTCTAACTACATACAAAAAATATATTTACACAAAGTTATTATACTTTTATATTAAGAAATCCTTAACACTCTTTTTAAACCAACTTGAGAAGAAACTCAAGAGTCACTATTACACTTTCTTTCTCTTTTATAAATATTTCTTTTCAAATAAAAACATGACTTTTATTGATTCAAGTTATTAAACACCCTTTTTACCAATAGCAAGAAGGTTCTGAAAGGAAAAAGAACTGAAGTGCTTTGGTTTTTTTACTTAGTAGAGAAACACTACAAAGTTATATTTATGATAAAAGATTCTTTAGAATACAACTAACTACTCTCTTGTCCTAATAATAGCTCTAATAGTACTTGTTCTTAATTTTTTCTGAGAAAATTTACCTATCTTAACTTGATTTTGAATTTAAAATAGTACAAAGTTTTTTATACAATAATTAAATAGAAAAATATATATTAGTAAAAAAATATAAACAAGCTTCTATTGATCATTTCATATGTCTTTAATGTATTTTCTTGACTTCATAAGAACCTAGAATTCACCATAAGTCATTGAAATAAATATAGAACACATCTCTATATAAGTCATTGACTATCTTCAAAAAGAATCCATCCAACTATAATAAAAATTACAAGATGTTATACCTGGTTTTTGGAGATATAGTTACTTATCTCTAGTCATTAGATAGATTCTTTCTAGTTCTATTGAATAGATAAAGATTTAAAGATAGGGCACTGATTCCTTGATCTATTCCTTGGCTCAACTTTTAAAATATAGCGAATAGAGTATATGAATAGTGGCCTTTATTATACTGTTCTTTTTTTTTTTTTTTTTTTAAGCTGACAAAGTCATGCCATATAGTTTTTATTTAATCGAAAAATATTTTTCATATATACACAAATTGAATTGTGAGAAATACATTTAAGATAGTGAAAAAACTAATGACTCAGTATCTGAATGAACCCTGTGACTTGCTACTGTTCACTGTATATGTAAATGCTAATGTGTCATGACTCCACTAACACTATTATTTATAGAAAAAAGTAAATTTGGTGAGTATCTGTTCTGAAGAATGCTTCTCATAGCAAGATTAGTTAGATCTATATAAAGATGCTTTTGGTTGTTTGTGGTGTTTCTTTTCTTCTGTGTTGTGTTGTCTCTCTCCTTCGTTTTATAGTTTTTTGTCTTTCCTTTTTTCTCTTTTCTAGTGATCCCCTGCGATCTTTCCCACTTTATTACTAGCTTATACCTTAGCTTCCATATTTCTCGTTTCTCTTGCCAGAATCGTGTTGTGACCATTTCGATTGCTACCTTAGTGGTCTTTTCATTACCTGTGATTTTCTCTACTATCTTTTTTATCTGTGGATAATGACTCCTCTGATGATGTCTCTCCATCTGACTCAGTTGCCTCTCAGTGTTGTTTCTGTGAAGGTCATTGTTTTGAAGAGGTGTTCTCATTTGTCTTTTATTTCTTCTGTTTGTTTATTCCTATTTGCTCGTATTGCATATTCCTTGGTAAGAAATTTTGTAAATTTTTCAGTTAGTCTTGTGCCATTAGGATCACATGTAAATGGGTGAAGGTCTTTCTCTTCCTGTCTTTTACAGATTATACATGTAAATCTTTTGTATAAATGCGATTTCCTTGTGTTCATATTTGTCATAGTGGGGTGTTTATTTAACCATGTCTTCCAACAAAAGATCTTATCCCTATGGTTCTCTTGATTTGTTTTGGGGATATAACTTTGGATAGCATAAGTGTTTGCTAGGTTATGTTCCAATCTATCTCTTTACTCTTCTGGGCTGTAAGCCAATCTTGGTTCTGTCTCAGGGCTTTCCACTTGCTTGCCCATTTGGTTTTTAGTAGGGTTTTCCCTATTGTTTTGATTGGGAGGTCCATAAAACCCTGGTCCCATATTACCAGTATTTTGTCACTAGTGGAGTTCTCTTCTTGTATTTTAACTATGTCTTTATATCTGTCTGCTAATATAGTTGCTGCTAATCTATCTGCCAGCTCATTCCCTTGAATACCCAAGTAACTTTTCATCTTGGTCCATTTTACTGATATGTTCTGTGTTGATATTATCTCGTGTATAGTACTTATCAAGACCTTGTTAGGGTTTTTGTGTTTCCTTATCTTAATTGTATTTCTATTCTTCCCTTTATTAATTGTATTAATTGCACTTTGGCTATCTATTATTATGTTTATTCTTTTGTTAGGAGTTATTGTACTGATTGCTATGAGGATCAGCTCTTGTAGAAGATGGGGTGTCCTGGGTTTTTGCTTGGAAGGTGCCAATCTCATTACCTGTTTCAGTTTGGATTACCTATCCAACTCCCATCCTGCTGTTTACGTGTTGTCTTGTGAAAGAGCCATCTGTATATATTCTGAGATTGTCATGCTCCACCCCTTTTTGAGTGATTTGTTATAATCTATGAATCATTCTTACTGAAGCCTTGAGTTTCTTCTGTATCAGGACCTTTGTTGTTGATATTATGTCCAAATGGATTGTTGATAAAGATGTAGGTATAGTATGTTTGTCTATTTCTCTTATAGCATGTTCTATTCCTTGTGGGGAGAATTGTAGTCTGTTTGTTAAAGGTTGTCTTCTGCTTGTCCCTAGTTGTCTTGAGTGGTATCCTGATGTACTTTTCTTGACTTGAATGTTAAATGACTGTGCAAGTATCTGGTGCATTATGCATTGCTATTGATCCTGGTATTTGTTTCTAAGCTCTGAGTTGTTGAAGGGGCAACTTTTACACTTGAAAATTGAAGACGTCTGGTTGTTCCTGCTCATGTGATTGACTATGATAACCTTGTCGTTCAGTATTTTCTTCTTTTTTGTGATTATTGTTGATCCGCCTTTCTTTGTTGCTAACCACTTGATTGTTGACTATTGTTGAGAGAGAAGTACTGGAGTGTTTGAAAGAAACTTGTTTGTTTCTGGGCTATTTGCTTGATTTTGTTTTCTAGAAATGACTATTTCCTCTCTTCCCTCTGTATCTGTTATGTTTGTACTGGTTCATATTTCTTTTACGTCTCTATACCACTGTGGAGTTCTACTTTGTTTGCCTAGTTTTGCCCATACCTGTTGCCAAGTGAGAAATCTTGTTTTGTTATCATTAAGGAGTTGATCTAAGAGGAGGATTCTTCTCTGTCTAAGATGTTTTCTGTGCTTGTTGTACCATTCTTCCTATACCATCTCTTTAATAGGTTTTCCTGCCCATGTATTATCAATTGATATAAAGGTGATTCACTGTATCTTCAGCATACTTAAGATCTCATTTGTTAGATTTGTTTTCCTTTTTGTTCAGAAGGGGAATCTGTCCTTCAAGATTGATATGTTGCTCCAGTATTCATTCTGAAATTGCTGAAGTCGAATATGTGTGGTTAGGCCACTCAAATCGTAGCTGTTTAGTCTATTCAATAAGTTCTTGCTGTGCATAAGTATCTGTCTGTCCCAGAGATTGAAGAGTTTATATCCGAAGTCTGCATATATTATATAGCTCGGAGTAGTTGAAGACAGTCCAGCTTTGTGTTTAAACACCTTGTTTATTTTGCTGCTTATCTTGTCACACTCTTTTTCTGATAGTACTAGGTCATTTAGTAGATATTCTATAGCTGGGAACAGAGCATGGTTTATAATGTATCGTGCTTGTTTATCCATTACTTTTCTCCATGCTAAAATTCTAGTGGTGGTGTCTACTTTCCCTCTAATGATATTCTTCTAGTGTGTCTTTTTCCTGTCCTCTGATATCCATACTCCTAGGATTCTGGTGGCCTCATTTTGTTGTAGGGGTTGTATTCAGTTCCCGTTCAGTTTGATACTGTCTGTCCTACTCCCCTTGCTGACATTGATGCAAATCAGTGATGACTTGTCACTGTTGACTTGGATATCATTGATTCTAAGGAACTTTGATGCTTTGTCTATGATGTTATGCATGTCTGTTTGTGAGCTAGCAAATCAAGTCATGTCATCCATGTATGCTGTTGCTGTGATTGTAGCTGTCTTTTTTATGGTGATGCTTATTTTGCCCCAACTAGATGCTGTCAGGTCCAGGATGATGTCAGTTTCTATTCTATATCTCTTGTACTTATCTTCTATTTCTTGTAGGAGTGGGTCATAAAAGATTCTCCATAGCAATGGTAATATGGTATTTTCTTGATCAATCTCATCATGTATAGGGTATTCCTCCATGAGTCCATATGTTGTTATCACTCTATTACTTCTATTGTCTAATAAGTTATCCATGATTTTAATAATCTGTTCTGGTACATAGATTCTTTTGAGAACTCTCATTATTATTTATTTGTTAATAAAGTTATATGCTTTACTGATATCTTGGTTAAATATCCATGCTTCTTTTTTGTATTCTCTGGCCTCTTCCATAACATTGTTCAGAATATGGATTGGTTCCTGTATGCTTCCTCCAGATAGTCTGGTCCAGTTGCTTTTGCATAGGACTTTCTGTTTTGTGTACACTTCTGCTATTCTTGTTGTCAGGATTCCCATAAATATCTTTCTAGCTGTTTCTAGCAGGGTAATGGATCATATTATGTTTATATCTTCTAGCTAGTCTTTGGGTTTTGGAATTGAATATACATTTCCTCTCTTCCAGTCTCTTGGGATCTTGCCTATTGCTAGAATCTTATTGAACAGAATTCTCAGAGCCTGTAATCCTTTTTCTCCCAGGTTTTTAAATACACTATATGGTATTTCAAATAGTCCTGGTGCACTTGCTGTCTTTTTCCTATGTATTGTGTCTTTAACATCAATTGTCTTGATTGGATTTAGTGTTTCCTTGAACCATCCAGCTTGAATATTTTGTTTTGAATTGTATTGTTCCTTCC
The DNA here is from genome assembly GCA_910592055.1 of Acaulospora colombiana. Lineage (NCBI taxonomy): Eukaryota > Fungi > Glomeromycota > Glomeromycetes > Diversisporales > Acaulosporaceae > Acaulospora > Acaulospora colombiana. The sequence goes on along the minus strand of CAJVPT010002263.1, from coordinate 11,151 downwards.
AATATAGGAAGTTTTCTATATTTAGAGTTTGTCTTGATCTCGTCCACAGGTGGAAGTGGTCTCTGATCTTGTCTTTGATCTTTTCTGGTTCAGTTATAATTTCGATCTCATTCTCCTCTATGCATTCTACCAATCTTCTAGTGTCAATGACTCTCACTTGTTTGTTCAGGATGCTGTTTATCATTTTTTTGGGTTTTTCTCTAAATTCCTATATCTGCGCTTAGTGTATTCTCTGATTGTTTTCTCCTTTACCTTAGCCACTTGGATCTTTGCCATTTTGCTTTCTATATCCCAGATCTCTTTGATTTTTGATAGCCATTTGTGCATTTTCTCTCTGTTATGTGGTGTATCTTCTATCTTGAGTGATAGTTCTTTTAGCGTATGGAGCAGTGAATTCACTTCCTTGATTATGTCTTTTATTACTGTTTTTTTTGCTCATGATCACAACTCTGGATTCGTGAGCCATGCCCAACATCTCCTATATACCTTGCTGATCCTGAGTTGTCTCTGCATTAGATTCTTGTATTTTGACTTGTAAATCATCCCAATATTCTTTCTGCGGCCTGTCTTTTTGAGTGTGGCCTTTGCTGTTGCCAACATTGCCTCTTTAAGTTGTTTTCGAATTCCCTCTACTGTTGCTGAGCAGTCTTCCATGATCTTGTTCGCTGCATCTTCCATTTTCTGTCTGAATTTGGCCCATTGTTTCAAGCTGGAGTTGATAAAGTCTATCTTGTTTTGTTTGATGTTCTTTCTGTTTGCCAGTTTCACCCATGAGTTATATGATGTGTTAAGTAATAGTGTCACTATCTTGTGGTCACTATCTATAATAGTTTCTACCGCTGTATGTTTTGCTTCGATAATCAATGTTACTAGAGGATTTGATACCTATATATAATCCAGTCTACTCCCATAGCTTGATTTTGATTTGGTGTATGTGTAACTCTTTCTTGTTGGGTGTAGCTACCTATATGTATCTACCAAGTCAAATGCCTATAGGGTATCGATGATATGCTTGGGTTTGTTTGCTCTGTACTTGCCCGGGGTTCAGTCTAGTCGGATGTCTGCTGTCTCATTCAAGTCTCCCATTACTATGATAAGCATGTTTTTACTCTTTGCTTCACTAATATTGGTCTTTAGCCAATGATGTAATTTAGCCTTCTCCTGTTTCTTTGCCTTATCTGCAGCATTATATACTGTTATAATTCTATATTTAATTTTCTCTTTGAAAGCTATGTATATTAGTAGACCATGGTTATTATGTTCTTCAATGTTGTATGCATAAGTTGCTCATATTTTATTCATTATAATGCTTACTCCTGTTCTGTATATTTGTTGTATTGGTTTTGTTATCTATATTTGATATATTCATTCACTGTCTTGCCAAAAGGTATTTTCTGATAGCCAAGTCTCTGTTATTTCCATTATATCTATCTTTTGATCTTTACAATATTCGAGTATAGATAGTTTTTCAATCTCGGTATTGATTCCTCTAATGTTTAAAGTGCCTATCCTTCATTGTTCGTATATGTCTCCTTTTTCCTTTTCTTTTTCCTTCTACCTATTCTCAGCTTTGAGCTTGTAGGACTTACTAATCATAGTTGTTTTGAAGGAAGAAGGGAACCGGGTTTATTAACCCTGTATTCTCGATGGATGATTCTAGGCAATCCATCATTTCTTTCATGGTTGTTGCCATTGTAGACTCCATCTTATTGATTCTTTTATTGATTAGTGCTTGTTGTTGTCTTATGTCTATTTTTTTTGGAGATGGGGTTCTAAATTCTAAGTTCTCTGAGGTCATCTCATATTCTGGAAAGGGTTCTGAGATCCTTGATCTTTTGGCTTTGACATGGGACCTGCCTCTATTGCTGTTACTCTCCTATCCAGCATGTAGACCTGATGTTTGACAGCCTTCATGTCTGCTTAAAGCTGTTTGAGCGTTTCTATTATTCTTTTCATTTCCACAAGTAGAGGTTATATACCCTTGGTGACATTTGCATATGTTCATCCTGGGGTGTGAGAACCGTTCGTCTATCTATTTGTTTGCTTGATGAAGGTGGGTTCTTTATGAACTGTCATTCTGGATCTTGGTTACCCCAATCTGTTTATTCGACTTCTTGTGAATCGGCTTTCTTTATTAATCGGGCAGGAGGTAAGTTCATGATCTTGAGCACTACACCTGAAATAGAGTTTTTTTATTCTTTTCCACCCAAGTAAGTTCTATGTTGTTTATGTTAAGACTGGCACTTTTTGCCTTATCTAAATCCTGGTTATTTTTAAAGTAAAAAATTACAAATCTCTTATTCTGGGTCAAATAATTCAAGAGGAAGTAGCAAGTTTGCACATTGTTGTGGTTGATGATTTCTTGCAGTTTCTTTACTGTGGTTCCTTGTGGTAGATTCACTAGTGTTGCTGTGTACTGGTTTCTCTTTTCTCTTGTCATGCAGGTTCTGATAATTGGGTGTGTTCATATGCAGAAGGTATTCTTATAGAGTGCCTACTTTTGGACATACTTTTCATATACTGTTGATGTACTGAACTGGACTGTACCTGATTATACCGATCCTGCTGATTGTAAGGTGATGCTTTCGATCTCTGACTTGTCCTGAAACAAGTTGGCTATGTTAGTTTTCTTGAAATGGTTGGGAATGTCCCAGATTTTGATAAAACAGGCCTTGCTTTCATTGGTGTTGATCTGTGGGGCTATTTTAAATTTGGAAGAATTATTGTCACTGATCTTGATCTCGCATGCCGATAATGCCTCATGGTAACTATCAAAAATGGCAGCGATCATCATTGTGCCTGTAGGTTTCTCTGTGCATATATGCTTCAGGGTTTTCAAATGCCCCAGCTTGCTACGAACAAAGTCAATTTTTCCTTGTGTTGAGGTGCCCGATACTTTTTCCGGGCCTATAAGAACTTTGCCAGGGCATAGAGTATTGTTTGATCTTTGAAGATGTGACTGTCTTACTTCTGAGGTTCCTGAACTTTGTTCTTTTGCGTAACTGAACTTGTTGTTAATGATATTTTCTGGGTTGTTTATGGTCTTTTTTCTTTCTCTGGCTACTGTCGTTGTTGTTGATACTATTGTCATAGGTGATGGTGATCTTGACTCCATGTTCATTTCTTCTCCTGTGTCGATGCTTTTCATGATATCTTCCTCAGGATTTGTATTGTTGTTACCTTCTACCTTCTCGAGCTCCATGCTTTCTTCTTGATTTTGAATAAGGTCTTGTATGTCTTGGGAGGTTTCCATCTCTTTCTCTTTTTTTTCCAATGTTTTGTTTCTCTTTAGTGCTGGCAAGTAGGTTGAACTTGCTTGACAGTTTGGTTTTCAAAAGCAGTTTTGTGATTTTGCCACTGCTGGTGATGATTCTCTTGTCAGTATAGTTTATGGTCATGTCTTTGACTCTAGGGGACCTTCTGGATATGTTTATTGTTGGAGCTCTTTGAGAGCATTGAGTTTTTTCTTGTACATTTTAGGTTGTTACCATAAAAGGAAATTTTCACGAATTTTGTTGGAAGTGGGGAAGAGTTTTTTTTTTTTTGTACTATACTGTTTTTAAATAACAAGGATTAAAAAAAATAACCTGTATATTGATTTTATATATATCTCTATTCCTAATCTCTTCTTACTTTTAAATATGATTAAATCCATCCTCTTTTTTTTGACATTTCTCAAGAAAGTAACTCAGTAGTTTATTCTAAAAATTTTTCTCTTTTTACTAAGCACTAGTATCTTACTTCTGTATATGATTAATACTGATATTTTGAAAGCTTCCATAAAGAAACACAAGTTGACTACAAAGGCAATAGCTAAAACTCCTGCATTTTTCAAGAACCTAGGTAAAGATATCTGAAACACAACTGATATTGTATAAAAATTATTGAGAGATCTGAAATATGATCAAACCATGTACTGGTATTTTCACTTTTATATAAAAATAAGTATTTAATATTACTTAAAAAGTTTAATAAATATCTTAAATAAAATTTTCTTTCTTCTATATAAGTTGCATAGCAAGAAATTATACATATAGATTAGTCATTTCATCCATTCATTTATTTTTTGATCTCTCTTTTTTTTCTTCTTTAAAATTTTTTTCAACACTAGTGGTCTTTTGTTAATTTTTCCTTTAGAGACAACAATACATTTAAGGTTGACTATTATAGTTGTATTATTTAACTTTATTAGATTTAAAATTATATTTTTAATATATACTATATTTACATTTAAAAACTATATCTAATAAAGTAAAGATTGAGCTAATGTTTCAAAATATATATATATATATTTTTTTTTTTAACCCACAGTCAGGTCAGCATAGCATATCTTTATTATATATATACTAAGTATTTACAAATTGTTGCAACTTTCACATTATGACTCACTTATTATCAAAAGCTATTTCTTTAAATGCAACCTAGTAAATGATATTTCGCTCTTTTACTAATTTGAATAATTCCTCTAATTAATAAAATAATTGCCTATAGGTCATTACTGTAGATCATTTTAAGTTCTGTCTGCAGTTAAAAACCAAATTACTTTATTCTATGACAAATCCAATCCTTAATAATCATCATATATTTCTTTTTTTCTATTTCTTTGATATTCTCTAGATTCAAATCTTCTGAAGGTAATGGTAATTTTTTTTGATCCTGTTTGATCTATTTATCAACTCTGAGCTTGGGCCTCTTGTTTCTTTTGTCCTCTTCTGTAATATTTTATTTCTTTTTCTATTCTATAACTTTGGTACAACACGTATTCCAGATCTCCTTTTTAAAATTTCTTTTATCTTTTAATAGAGTTTACCAATTATATTCTGTGTGTTTCCTGATGGAATCTTGAGCTGCTCTTTGAGATACTTCTTTAGAAGATAGTCTTGCTTTCTTCCATATATCCACAGATAGTATTGAAAAGATCCCTGTCAGATTCTTGGATATCTTCTAACCATTTATCTATCCAGTCACTTATTTTAATTTGAAGTTCTTTCTTATATTTAATTTCTTTATCAATGAGTTTATTGATTTTTTTCATTTGCCTTGTGCCATAACTTCTTCTGAGCTTTCCTAATAGTTGGGCATTCAAAAAGATGTCCTAGTATTTCTTCTTGAAGTTTACATGCTGGGCAAGTGGTTGTGATATACACTTCTGGTTTTCTCTTCTTAAGTATCTATAGGACTAGAAGTTCATTGTAAATTAAGCTAGTTAGGAAGCTTTTGTCTTTATTGGTTTTGAAAGAGTTATCAAAGGTATTGGTTGGATTGAACTGGTTTCAAAAGGTTGGCCAGTCTATAATTTTATTATTTTGGATCCAAAGATCCTGGATCTATTTCTATGTTGTTCAGTTTAATTCAATCTTTTTCTTATTGAACATTTTAATGAAATCTCTGATACCAATTTCTATTGTGTATTCTTCCCATACTGCTATTGTGAGAACTCTTTTTAACTCTAGTAGTTGATGTCAAGTTATTGGGTTCTCTTGCCTGGCCTGTTTGACAAGTAAGTTTATTTAATTGTTAAATCTGTTAGTTCTGTGGACTTTGATCTTTAGGATTTCTAGATTCAGGTTTTTCTTCTTTACTAGGTCCTTGATCTTATTCCAAAGTGACCAGTTAGTAATCTTTGTCCATCTTCTTATAGATGTCTCTATTTGTGAGCAAATAAATTTCCATACTTTGATTGCAGTGTTGCAGACAGTGTAAATTGTAACTGTTATATTTCAAGGGCTATATACAATACAATAAGAATAGCTAGTATTTCAGCCTTGATTGCTGATGGCCATGTGGATGCTCCTGCTAAGAACTGTTTAACTATTTTGTCTTTCTCTATTATGATCCAAGCTAAATCCATTTTGAATTCACCATTTATTATTTCTTTTTTATAAGAGCCATCTATGTAGAATATAAGCTGATCAGCCATATTCCTTTTGTTATATCTTAAGATGCTTTTAAGTTCATCTTTGTGTTCTTCTGTTTGTATAGTTTTTTCTATTAGTGTGATATTCCAGTCTTCTACTTGAATCTCTACTTCGACTGATATGGAAGTTGGTAAAGCTACTATTTGCTGAAATACATTTGTCTACCAGTTTATAGGATTTCCTGGCAGAAGGATTTGTTTCCTTTTTCTTAAATTATTATGTCAATTAAGCTGTAGAAGAAAATGGATCTGTGACAGGACTACTTTTAATGACTGCTCTGTGCTGTCTGGTTGAAGATGGGTATTATTACTAGTAGAATCATATACTAGCTAATATTGAGTAAAATAAGTTTTGTTATTTATGAATGCTGTCTTTTCCCATGTATCTGTTGAAATATAGTCTAGACTGTCCAATAAATCTTTCTTCTATCTGGGTTTTTTGGAAATACCTCAATTTGCATATTATAAACTGTTCATTTAAACCTATGTAGAGATTTTCATAGGAGATCTTGATTTACTATTATTTTTTCCTTCACTTTTTTGTACCAGGAGGGAACCAGTTCTTTGCATTTACTATAAAGGATTTGAATTGCTCTCCATTCCTTAAGTATTATTGTAGTAGTATTGATAAACTGGTTTAGAAACATGATCTTATGTTTTCGTAGTGATGGAATGGCCTTTTCATATTCTTTATCTTCTGTCAGTATAGATTTGATTAATAAGATACCTCCCTGATAATTGAATATATTATTCTATCTCCAACTTTGAAAAGTGACTTGTAAGCTTTTTGTTAGAACCAGTGTCATAACTGCCAGGTTTCCTTTCATCAACTTATAAGAGTTAATAGGATTGCTTAGAATATTACCTGGCTTCCAATATTTGATTTGACTTTGTTTTAGTTTGATTATAGCAGCAATATCAGAGATCTTATTATTGTTTAGTTGACAGAAAAATGCAGGTATGTGAATTTCTAGCTATAGCTCCCAGATATTTTTAAGGTCATATATTTTCTTATTGTAAATACAATTAGTTGAAATCGTTTTATAGACTAGGACCTTATTCTTGAATACTTTCCTAAACATAGCTGTGAGATTATTACATGTTTTCTCACTCAAGTGCGTATGTTGTATTCTGTATTCTATTTTTGGAATCAGGACCTTATTGATAACATATCGGGCATGTTTTTCTGTCAACTTCTTCTTGTTTATTGCCTGGACTACTGTTATAATCTCTGATTTTATAAGACTGATAGTGTCTTAGTTTTTTTGTCTCAGTCCTAACCAAATATCAAGAAATCTAGCCTGGTTCTTCTTATTGATTTTATAGACTATAGTATCCTCTGTTCCAGCCTAAACAGTTCTGGAAACTTGTGGGTTTTGGTTAATAGTAAGGAGGATTGATTTCTCTGTATTGATCTAAGAGTCATTTGCTATATAAAACTTTTTCGCTTCTTCCAGGATCTTTTCCAGGTCTTCCTTAGATTTGGCAATCCAGGTTGTATCATTTATATAGGCAATTACTGCCTGCCTTAAGGAGAGTTTCATCTTTTCTTCAGGTTTTTTAAAGTTGGGAGACCATTTTTCTTCTATAAAATAACCCAAGTTGCTGTTGTTTTGGATCTTGCATAAAAATGGATCATAGAAGATTCTCCATAATAATAAAGAGATTATTTCTCCTTGATCTATCCCATCTTCTGCTACTATTGGATTAAATAATCCATTTGAAAGAATGATACTATAGCTTCTATCTTTGAAAAAGTCTATTATGAGTTCCTTAATAGATGTAGGAATTCAAATCTGATCTATGACCTTTTCAAGCTTGTACAGAAATATTATATTATATGCCTTTGCAGTATCTTGAAATAGGATCCATAGTTCTTTTTTCTTTTCTCTAGTCTCTTTACAGATATTGTTTAGCAAATAGATAGGCTTTGTCATACTCTCTCCCTATAGTCTAGCAAAGTTTAGTCCTTTTAAAATTTTATATTGCTTGCAAATAGTTAATAGTTAGTTAGTAAGGATCTTAGTAAAGCATTTTCGAGTTGATTCCAAGAGGATAATGGGTCTTGTATAGCTCAGATCATATTTCCAAGATTTGGATTTGGAAATGGGATAGATATTACTGCTTTTTCATTTCTTAGGTATTTGACCTATGCTTAAAACTTTATTAAAAAGAAGACATAAAGTTTCTTTTTCTTTGATCCCTAAATGTTTGAGCATTTTATAGTTAATGTATAAGGGGCCAGCAGCCTTGTTATTTAGGAAAGATTGCAAAGTAGCTTTGAACTCTTCTACTTTGATTTCTTCTGTTAAAGATGAATACCATGTTAAATTGATTCATTCTTTGGATTGGTATTCTTTTTTCCAGGAGGGACTAGATTATCAAAGCTGACATTTCTCTTTTTGAATGCCCTTTTGTAATATTCCTTAACCTTGCTTTTAATAGTTTGAGGGTTAGTATCAATATATTTTTTCCCTTTCTAATTTGTGGTTAGTACCTGATCTAATGTAATTTTTAGTTTTTTATGGTTTAAGACTGAGCCCAGCATTTGTTTTTGGTTGGATCTAAGATCATTACGTTTGTTATTCAGAGTCTTCTTGATTTTGTTTCTGATATGAAAACTTTTTTTTTTCTTGCATATCATTCTAAGGATATATTCTATTTTAGTAATTTTCCTCAATTGCTCTGAGATCTCTTCTTGTGACTGGAGAGGTGCTAGTTCTTCGTCAAGAGATTTATAAGTACCTTGTAGATTTTGAATGGCCTTTTCTATATTTTTCATATCTTCTGTAGTCTTTATATTCCAGTTTACTTGGATTTTCTTTAGAAGAAAGTGGATCTTATTGGCTTCTTTGTATGCTTCAAAATCCTTCTTTGGAATTACTGATCCTATCTTAACTTCTTTTCTTCTGCTGGGAATGAAGTAGACTCTTTTCTTCTTGGGGCACTTGTATACACCCTTGATTATTATAGTTTCAAATTTTTGCCAGGTCTTTTTAAGTACTTAAGAGTTATTTTCAATTTTATATCAGAAGGCCTGTATAACAATTTGTGAAAGCTTGCATTTTATCCAGAATTTGAACTTTTCCCATTATTTTGCAATAGAATTTGCTGGATCTGGTATTTTTTTATCTTTTGTTCTACATTGTTCTTGAGCTTGGTTTTTGAGCAGATTATTTGTTATCATTCTCATTAATAAAAGGGTATGATTACTACCCAGGAGTGCCTCTGCTGAAATATTTTTGAATTTATATGTATTATTTAAATTGATTTCTGATGATATTCAGATATAGTTTATTCTACTATATGCTGAGTTGTTTGCCCATATAAAGGTAATATTTCCTTCTTTTTTTCGGGGGTTTTGGATGTCTATTTAGTTCCAGTCTTCTAGAAAATTGAAGAAGCCTATCTTAGCTTTTCTGTATCTTGAGGGTTGTTTTGTTAGTGAATGGGAATTGAATTATTATTGAATTGATAACTATATTAAAATCATTTATGATTATAATGTTAAAGTGATTTCTTTGCTTATCTAAAATTCTATTTTGAAGCAGTTATTGTAGCCATTTACTTTAAGCTTTTTCATATGGCAGATATACTTGATAGATACAGAGTTTGCTTCTTGTTAATAAAAAGTTGGCTTCTATTATGTAGCCTTCTATTCTCTCAATTGATTCTAGCTTTTTCTCAATATTTTTGTTGATAAGAAATTCCACTCCAAACCCTCTAGATTTTTCATTATTACAGCTATAGAAGAACTTGTGTACTTGCTGTAAGTTAAAAGCAAAATCTACTGTTTTTTCTGTTAACTTAGTTTCACAAATCCCCAGAATATCTATATCGAGTTTTTATATAAGTTTATATAGTCTTTATTAATTAATATTAATATTGATATCTCTAATATTATATGTTTTAATTGTAATAGTATCATTTAATGTGGAGTTGTCTATAATATAGTTATTATATAATATTTGTTCTTTGTCTATTTTTCCAATAGTATTCTTTTTAATTGTGCCAATAAAGTTTTCAAGTAGTGTGGTATGTGTTGTATTGAGGAAGGTTATATTAATATCTGCTATTGTCTTAGTAATTGTATTTTTTTTTTCATATGAGTTTGATTCCTCTTGTGGATCAGATTTTCTCCTGATATATCTTGATTGGACTGATACTATTTTTAGAAACGGTTGCTCCATCACCTTTTTCTTACACTATTTTGATTGCCTGTCTTTTTCTTAATTAAATTTATTATATTATTCAATTAAATTGGATCTTGATCACTTTCACTTTTAGAATAGGCATTTTCAAATCTATTGCATATTCTTTCTCTATTGTAATAATTAACAGGTTCTCTATTACTATTAGTAGCAAAACATTTAGGAGTCTCTGTTTTGTTGGCAGTAAGCTTATTGTTTTGAAGATTGCTTCTTCTTTTCCTTCTATCAAGATGTGTTCTTTCCTTGATTTTAATTTTTGATTTATTCTCCAGTATTGTGTGCCAATTGAGCCTTATATTGTTTCTGATATCAGTTTGACCCATTTTCATACTATCAGTTTATTGTTTATTTAATTGTGTGAATTTAGTATCAAATTTTTTAGCTTTATTGAAATCCTGTCTTTCTTGCGAACACTTTTGTTTTTGATTAAAATATTCTTTTGCACTCCATATAAGTTTGTATCCATGAATACAAATGTGATATTTTAAAGCATTGTTAAGATCTTGTGCTGTTGGGAAATACATTACAGCATAATCTCTTTATTTGAGTGTATGAGGATTTCTAGGAATGTGGTATACTCTAGCCTTGGTATGTTTGACTATCCTCACAATTAGCCCAGTGGTAGTATTATGTACTTCATATAGTTGCAAGAATTGTATATTGCATTGTTTAATAATTTTGTTGATTTCTTTATCATCAGGTTTATTTTGAGAAAAAAATAGCTCTAATTGTTTTCACTCTGGTATGGATCATCCATTTTTCCTCAAGGTCAGTATAATATTTGTATGAAATGATACATGCCTTGATTTTGTATTGCAATGGTAAGTAGTTGTAAATATGGATGTTTGTTGTTTGTCCATATTAATTGAGGACTGCCTTGATTTTTGGTATAAATAATTATGGTCAATATTAATCAAGGTAACCACTAATGATGGGTCCCTAAAGCATTTAACATATAAAATTTTGCAGATCACTTATGTCCCTTTTTGAGGGACAAAATTCATAGCTCTTCACTTTAATAGG
>CAJVPT010002262.1:0-18197 GCA_910592055.1 Acaulospora colombiana | reverse complement strand
TCAAGAAATTACTCAAGGAAATATTCTAAAAGCTAAAGAAAACAAAAGGAGAGATTTGACTTAAAGTTAAAAAAGCCAAGGAACTTCAAAATTGATGATAAAGTGTTAGTCTATGATGCTATCAGAGACAAGCACTTTACTGGAAAAATCAAACCAAAATGAAAAGGACCTTACTTTGTTCACAATAACTTGAGAAATGAAACCTTTAAACTTAGAACTATAGATAGAAAAGTTCTGACTGCTCCTTTCAACTTGGCCTTGCTAAAACCATATCTTGATCATGAAAAATGGAAACCTACTGTATATATTAAAAACTGAAAAGAGAAATATACAGTATAATAGTGATGGCTTCTGAACTTTCATTACTATTACAGCCAGCTCTAGGGCTTTTAGTGATTACTATATGATCCCAAGGTGAAATACTTATAAGTCGACAAGTAAAAATATAAAAAAGAAAAACAAAAATCTCAAAGCAAAAGTGAGGAAAAGGTTCTATCCAAAGAAATAAAAATAAGAACATTCAATTGAATCCATAGGATATCAAGCCTAGTTACTCTTTATTGCAAGTTCTAGTTTTTCAACTCCAACTCTCTGACTCTAGTTGAAGTGAAACTTCTGAAGGCCAACCATTCTACCTCCTCCTCCAACTGATGAATTTCTTCTTGAAGGTTAGCCTGGGATTATTTATTATGATGTATTTGCCTCTACAAGTACTTGACTTTTTCCTGAGAAGTAATGACAGTTGCTTATAAAGATCTATCCTTCCTGATGAGTGAGTCTTTGTGCTTTGGCAACTCTGATTTTTCTTGACATTATAATAAAAGAAATATAAGTAATACCTAACAAATCAAGAAAAATTATCACATTAAATAAGGAAATATGGATAATAATACCATCCCAACAATTATATAAGGCGTTCTACTACTTACCAGTTTGAATAAAAAAAGATTACCATACTTATACAAAAATTATCATGACTACTATTCAGAATCTAATTTTGAAGAATCTTCTGATCACAATTTCTGAATTTGCACAAGTGATCCCAATACTATATGATTTACTCCAGTCTATTTAAAATCAGGTCTTGCAAATATACAGGTGTATACAACATACTATCTGCATAAAAAACAAGATTCTCTCCTTGGTTTATACATATTATCTGGAAGAATTATTGAAAGGAATTGTCAACTGATCATAACAATTCTATTTGAATAAACACTTGACTAAATACTATTTTATTAGATGCACCACACATATGGTCTCTTTAAAAGGTCTGGAATTAAACAAATTTGGAGAACAAGATATACAACTTTGATTATGATTATCAAGTTAAAGTTTAGTGAATATTAACTCCTTGTGAATTCTTGATCCATAGAACTTATCACTTAAGTAGGGAGAAAATGTTAGCCTTAATTAATAGCTATATTTTTCTTTAGTTATTATCTATAATTCTTGTCTATCATATTACTTTAGTTCTATTTTAGATCATGTGACATATGCAATACAAGATACTGTATGTCTTATTGATTCATAGGGTAAATCCAATAATTAGGGCAAAATAGTGTTTGACATAACATATATTATTTAATTTCTTTATTATATTATCATATCTTATCTATATTTAACTAGTAGGTTACCCAGGTAAACAGATCTGATATATTGACCTGATTTGGCAAATCTGGTAAATTTGGTCACTTTGGTTACTTTGATTATCAAATAATTAATATTTAATTATATACTGTATATATTGTTGTGGGCTATCTTGACAAGTCCGTAGCTAATTTGTAGTGCCTCGCATAACTCAGACTTCTCAAGAATACTCACAAATGATACAAAGAAGAGAACACCTCCTATAAAGAATACTTAGGGAAGACAGAGATGTGGTGATTGACTTGGCTGAAGGTAAGTGTCTCTTTATTGCATTTTGTTTCTTTGGTATATCACTAACTCTTATCTCTATTCTCAATGAGGACTGTTTTTCCTAACACATTCAGCTTTGTTTTTTTGGCATACATTGATAAGCTATTTATACTTTTCTATCTAACAATGGCTATCTACTTTATAATCAGCTATACTAATCCTAAGCTTTGCTAAACTTTCTATACTTTTCAATTACACACAGTTCCCTTATCAGTATTTGAGCCTTATCTATAGTTTCTTACCTTGTGACACTCAATCTTTCATGCCAGACTTTTGGGTTTTTGGATTCTAGACTGTTATGTATAAATCGCATCACCCACGTGACTCATAACAATATAAAAAGTTCAACTATCCAAAGCAATTGATCCAAGATTTTATCTACTGAATTCTTTTATCCTTAATATTATATATCTCTAATAAATCTTCTAATTAAACCAAATCATCCAAAGTTTCGTTTAACATGTTTGTATAACCTCTACTATGTTTGAATTATAAACTTTAGTATACTACAAGTAAAGTATTTTTTCTTAACTTAAAGTGGATTACTGCTATAGTTGTCCCATCTATCTATCTAATTTGAAGGTTATTAAATAGGTTGACAATAGTTTTTGTTGATCAAAACCAGTATTGATACCTCTAACATTATGTGTTTCAATTGTAATAATATTATTTAATGTGAAGTTGTCTATGGTAATTATTATATAATATTCATTCTTTGTCTATTTTTCCAATAGTGTTCTTTTTGATTGTACCAATAAAATTGTCAAGTAGCATAGTATGTGTTATATTGAAAAAGTTATATTAATATCTGCTATTGTCTTAGTGATTGTATCTTTTTTCCTGAATGAGCTTGATTTCTCTTGTAGGTCAGATTCTCTCCTAATATATCTTGATTGGACTGGTACTACTTTTAGGAGCAGTTGCTCCATCACTTTTCTCTTACCTTATTTTAATTGCCTATCTTTTTTTCAATTAAATTTATTCTATTATTCAATTGCTTGAGATTGTTCTGAATTTGATAAATCGGATCTTGGTCACTTTTACTTTCAGATTAGGGGCTTTCAGATCTGTTGTGTATTCTTTATCTATTACAATAATTAACAGGTTCTCTGTTACTATTAGTAGTAAAGCATTTGGGGATCTTTGTTTTGCTGGTAGTGAGTTTATTGCCTTGAAGATTGCTTCTTCTTTTCTTTCTATCAAGATGTACCCTTTCCTTGATCTCAATTTCTGATTTATTCTTTAGTGTTGTATACCAGTTGGGCCTTATATTGTTTCTGATATCAGTTTAATCCATTTTTATACCATTAGTTTGTTATTTATTTAACTGTATAGATTTAGTATAAGATTCTTTAGCTTTATTGAAATTTTGTTTTTTTGAAAACACTTTTGTTTTGTTTAAAGTATTTTTTTGTACTCTATATAAGTTTATGCCCATAAATACAAATGTAATGTTTTAAGGTACTGTTAAGATCTTGTGCTGTTAAAAAGCAAATTATAGCATAGTCTTTTTATTTTAGTGTATAAGAATTTCTAGAAATATAGTATGCTTTGGCCCTAATATGTTTAACTGCCCTCACAATTAGTCCAGTAGTAATATTATGTACTCTATATAGTCTCAAGAATTGTGCATTGCATTGTTTTATAATTTTGTTGATTTCTTCATCATCATATTCATTTTGAAAAAAAATAACTCTAATTGTTTCTGCTCTAGTGTAAATCATTCATTTTTTCTCAAGATCAGTATATTATTTATGAGGAATGATGCATGCCTTGATTTTGCATTGTGACTGTAAGGGGTTGTAAATATGGATGTTTGTTGTTTATCCATATTGATTGAGGACTGCCTTGATTTCTTAATATGAATAATTATGGTCAATATTGATCAAGGTAATCATCAGTAATAGTTTTTTTTTCTCCTTTGTTTTCTGAAACACCTTTTTATTTTATAGTTAGCTGAGGCTTGACTATTTATCCATTTCTAGAGGTATTATAGTGTTATGGATCACGTGGGTGATGCGATTTACATGTAACAGTCTAGAATCCAAAAACCCGAAAGTCTGACATGAAAGATTGAGTGTCACAAGGTAAGAAACTATAGATAAGGCTCGAGTACTGATAAGGGAACTGTGTGTAATTGAAAAGTATAGAAAGTTTAGCAAAGCTTAGGGTTAGTATAGCTGATTATAAAGTAGATAGCCATTGTTAGATAGAAAAGTATAAATAGCTTACCAATGTATGCCAAAAAGGCAGAGCTGAATGTATTAGGAAAAACAGTCCTCATTGAGAATAAAGATAAGAGTTAGTGATATACCAAAGAAACAGAACACAATACAGAGACACTTACCTTCGGCCAAGTCAATCATCACGCCTCTGCCTTCCCTAAGTATTCTTTATAGGAGGTGTTCTCTTCTTTGTGTCATTTGTGAGTATTCTTGAGAAGTCTAGGTTATGCAAGGTGCTACGGATTAGTGACAGACTTGCCGGGATAGCCTATGACAATAGTAAAATTATCTTTCTCTTTTTTATTGATTTTTTTAAGGCATCTTAATGCATTTTTTTTCTCTTCACAGCAGAATGTTGTCAAGGCATTGCCATTGATAAATTTTTTTATAAAGGGATAAAAGTCTTTTAATAAGCTTAATGTATTTTGGAGATATACTATTTGTTCTATTTCAGTATCTTCTAAAAGTCTTAAGATAAATATATCAATTTTAAAATCTTCATTTTTCTTGATATAGTATAGATTAATGCTAGATGTTTTTCTATTTCTTGTCTTATATGTTTGCTGTTCAGCAATATTATTCCCTCTAATTTTTCATTGATGACTTCTATTTCAATTTTGTCTTTTTGTTCTTTATCTTCTATTTTGACTTCAGCAACAATCAGAATTTCAATTGATATAGTTATTTGAACTTCTATGAGCATTGCCTTATTAGGTGAGTTGTTAATAGAAAGATCACTTCTAATCATTAACTAATTTGTTGGTATTGATTGTAAGGTGTATTGTGTTTGTTTTACCTATTCTATCATATCCAGGTATTTGTCTTCTAAAAAGGGAGCTAGAAGATCTTCTTCTTTTTCTTGTCCTATGGTTTATAAGTAAAAGATATGTTGTTTAAGAACTTTGGCTTTGATGAAGGTAGTATGATTAACATCCAAAATTTTAGTGATAATATTATCAATAATCAAGTATCTAGTTAGACCTGAGATTGGGTTTTTAATAGTTTCTTAAGTTGAAGTGACATTTAAAAAGATTTGTGAGGTCTATAACTTTTTTTGTTGATTATACTTGTCCATTAGTTGGACTAAAGTTTCAATAATATGTGCTTTTTTTTTCTTAGCAACTTGTAAAAGTTTGTGTTTTTTCATAGATATTTTAATCATGTGATATAGAAAATAAGTTGCTATATATAGTATTGATATGTTTTATTAAATACTATTTTGGGTAGTACTAAGGTTTTCTAAGTTATTTAATAGTTGTTCCTTGCTTATTTGAGTAGTGCTTGTTTGTTTATTTATTTGTTTTGCTTATTTATTCTTGTTTATATAAACAAGATGTTGATTTGTTGATTGTAAGTTGTGTTACTATTTTAGATCTATTGTGTTTTAATAGCTATTATTATATGTAAGTATAAAGTATAAACATATAAACAAGATATTAATCTTTTGATTGTAAACCATGTTACTATTTTTAGATCTATTGTGCTATTGATGACTATTATTATGTGTAAATATAAAGCAAAAACATGTAAACAAGTTATTTATTAGACATGTAAGTGGGTTGCTATTTAAACTAGCAGACATAACATGTTCACATTATATGATCCAAGATATAAAACATTGTTGTGTTGTATATATCCCTCTTTACTATTAAATAATTGAGACTTGAATATTCTCCTAAGTGTTATGGACTCTGAACTTTAGTTGATTTATTGGCTAAAGTATTGTTTATAGTATTTCTCTTATTATTAAGAAAGGTATTAACCTGTACTGTCCTGGCTGAGAGCTTTGTAGAGTTGAGGTTGAATCTCCAGGAGCTTACTGTGAATCAGTTTTCTTGAGATTTTTTTTCCTCTGTAAAGAAAAACTATACTATAATAGTTTTTTCTTTAATACTTATCTTATAATTTGTTATTACAAAGAAGTATAGTAGTTTTGAAGCTTGGTGACAAGCTGTTATTGTTTTTGGACTATATATTTCTTAGATATTGGAGGTTGGCTTCTTGGTTTTTAAAAATATTATCAAAAAAGAAAATTTTTAAGAAAACTGAGGATCAATAAAAAGAGTTTTTTTAAAAAAATATATATAGTATATATTATTATTTTTTTTTTTCAGGTGAAAAGTGCTAATAGCACATATTTATTAAGTAATTAAACCCATTACATGACTATAATGGTCCATCTAAGTTAACCTGCCCCTATTACCTATAGCCTTACCCAGTTATATTAACTTATACCCAGTAGGTGGGTCCGCATTCCAGGTTGGATCTTTAAGAGGTGAAAATCCTATCACTAGTTTTAAACTATCTAACCTAATATAGACCCTGGTATTCTACTCCTTACTAGGACCCATAGTAACCTTATATACCTTACCACCTCTTAATCATGTCTTTGATTCCTGCAGCTACGAATAGATCTAAATATATCTGTGTACTGCCTAATCAATGCTTCGAGAACTTCGTCCAATGGTTGGTGCACGCTATCAAACCTAGAGGTATTCACCAATAGGGACATGACTCCTGAATCTCCTAGTAGACTTATTTATCGGGTTCTCGATTGGTGTTGACTGCCAAATCTAAGGGTTATTCACCAAGCAGGACGCAACTCCTACACAAGGATAGCACCAGTGGTTCACTTATATCACCCGTTAAAGTTCCATCGACGATCTCTGAGGGGCTTAGTGCTTCGTGTTACCAATCTTGGTGACCATTATGCTCCTACCGGATGATCATCATACCGCAACACCTTTTCTGGAGATCACAATTCCAATACCCACTGGACCAGTGTGTGAAATGGCTTTTTATAGAAAACAGTGTATTACAAGTTATGGTGCCAGATACTATATTAATTCTATTCAGCTGCCTTCACCAAGAGTTGAACTGGTATCTTGTAATCTGACCTGTGGAGCATTAACCACTGTGCTATAGACCTATAGGTTATATAGTATATATTATTTAAATTATTATAATTTAATTAATTATATATTATTATGTAAATAATATCGTATATAAATTATGAACCTGCGGATCAATAGTGCAGTGGGTGCACTTCCAGGTTACCATCCATAAGTTACTGGTTCAATCCCACCTAGGAATAGTTTTCGCAATATAGGTTACATTTTATAAGATGTATGCTCATTACTATATGCATCTTTGTACTCACAGATAATCTATAGATTTTTATTATCCGATCATGATATAAAACTCAGGTCACCCAAGCCTTGATCAGTTTTAAGTACTAAAAAAATTCTCGATGTACCTGCCACCTAAAATATATAAGGATCCAAAACAAGCCAAGAGAAATGCCGATCAGCTCAAGTCTCTTAACGGATATGAAAAGAGTATTCACCTCTCGTCAAAACTATACCCTATTGGAGATAAGGAAGACTTCAGTTACTTGTACCTGTCGAAAATGTAATGGGCCATAACAATAATTAATGGGAGATCTCTATAATCACAAAACCAATGGCTACCAAAGAGGACAGCTATTGCGGAGACTGGTGGTTAGCATTAGCACTACATTGGGAACCAGCAAAGGTAGACTCTGGGAGAAGAAATTCAGAAACTATCATCAAGGTAACCAATCCAATGGGAGGAGCAATCTGCTACGAAGTAATCAAGAGAAACTCCTGTTAGGCCAGCTTGCAAGAGTGGTTAAAATGAGGCAATAGAAGGCTATATGCCACCCAATTATATAACACCATTGAATCACATGGATATCAAGAACATGACTGAAGAATTGCACCATCTAAAGTTTGACTAGCATGTGGAGGACCCAAACACGATAGGGATCATTCATGGTACCCACGATCATCAAGTGGTTACAAATTCCACTAAGGAACATAGTACACAGCCCCTTGAAGATTAATAATAAAAAAAAAGTCCATAGCAGCCGTTCAGAATATTATAGCCTGGACAGAGCAGGGAAACTGATAAAAATGGTAGTTAAAAAAGATAATATGAATCGCTCATGTAATCTAAAATGTACTATTAATTCCTCAATAAAGATTCATCCTGTCAGTTGGACTAGTTAAAAAAAAATATTGTATATAAATTATATTTATATAAACTCTTTCTCATTTCTTCCTACTTTATGAAAATTCCCTTTTTAGATGGTTTTCTTTTCCCCTTCCCCCTTCTTTACTTCATGCGAGGCTAACAACTATATAGTGGACAAAGTCTAAAATGTATTGATACCATACAAGGCTCTATTATCTGATTTGTTAATGCATGAAAGGTATTACATCTAGGAAAATGTGAATGAACCTATATTCTGCATATAACAAATATTTGAGATAAAGGAAACTATCCTTTGGAAAGGGTACACTCCTGAAGCGAAGCTTTGTGTATGCCTGAGTTATCATAAACAATAATATCTTTATTCTTCTTAGTTTTTCTCAACTCCTTAAACTCTTCCCACTTCTTTTTTTTTTTATTTATTCTTATCTTCTCATTTTGTACCCTTCCTACTAATGGACATTTTTTCTTTTCCAAGGTTTTTTTCCTAGGTCTTCCACTCCTTTTTTTACTAAACCATTCTATCAATTCTATAGTATATTAAGCCTTTGCTCTGGTTAAGTTAAGTATTTAACTCATGAAAAAAATCAAAACAAAATCTCTTACAATTGAGAGATGAATTTGTGACAAAGGTAACCATATTTTCAAAAGTTTCAAGTACATCTTTCTATAATTACTAGCCACTTACAAAACCATTTGAATAAAAAAAAGATGCAATGGTAGAATGTCAGTTGGTAGCATCAAAAGTAGTGTTCTATTTGTTGAGGATCTAGACTGATATTTTATTATTGGTTAGAAAATAAATAACTAACAAGAGCTCTTGTTCCAAATACTTAATAATATATCCATCATCCAACTCAAGAGAAATGACAATAGGACCTCCTCTTGTTTTAACTGTCTCCCAAAACTCTACCAAAAACCATGGTCAACTTATTCCCTCCAAAGGATTGGTGCAAGTTAATCATGCTTTATTAGGTTCAAAGCCCTAGTAAGAAAAAACAATCATCTATACCTCAATTCAAGCTGGTTTCCAGGCTTAGTACAACAAAAACCTGAATTCTCTAATCACATCACCATATATACTACCATTCATTCTAGTGAACACCTTTATTGATAAACAGTAAACTATTAACTAGATATTATTTACTATTTTTCTCTTTCTCTATGTAAGTTTTCAGAGTTTGTAAAGGTTTATTTATGTAATAGGCATTAATTAATTTACTTGGTAGTTAACCTTGTAAAGACTATTCATATAATTGTTTAGGAATTAACTTTCTAATAAAACTAGTATATATTGCTTATTTGCATCTAAATATATATATATATATATATATATTATATAAATAATATTAAATAACATATGAATCAATACCTGCATCTCCAAATAGAAAACTATAGAAAAGGAAAATCCCCAAAAAATCCACAAAAGATGGCTAAAGAAACAAAATTGCTCCTTGTGGGCATGAATGTTGAGCCTAGTAAAGAAAAAAGAATTAGATTTAAATCTTATCTAGGTTAAAGCACACTCTAACATTCAATACAATGAGGAAGCAGACATTCTAGCCAAAGAAGTGTTAAAGTTCTCAACAATAGAATGGCAAGATCTGGACTCACTTAAGATTATTAGTGAAATCAAATGGCAAGATATAGTGTTGAATACTCCAATAAGACAGTTTGTTAAAAAAACTAATGTTAAAATAATGACACACCAATAAACAACTCAAAATAAAATAGATAAAAAATGGGGTCATCAAATCCAAGACCAGCACAGGCATACATGGGACCTAGTTTGGAAACAAATGAATAATAGACATACATGGAATACCTTTTTCAAAGGATTACAAAGAAAAAGCTTTCTTGTTAAGATGACCAGCAATAAGCTATCCATATTAACAAAGCTAGCCACAAAAAAATCAAACTTATACAAGCAAGTAAAATGTCTTGCATGTGGACAGCATGAAGAGACAATAGAACACTTGCTAAAATGTCCAGCATACAAAACTCAGTGGCAAAAAACCTGGCAGAAGGGTATGAAAGATATGCAAGGTTTCAACAAACTGCTGATAGATAGGAAAAAGGAGCAGAAGAAAAAGAGATAAGCCTGGCAGTTGATGACAGAATAGAAAGAGAAGAAATGGATAAGAAAATAGCTCAACTAGTGGAAAGGATCTCAAACACTGGTCGGAATATACTTAGCTTCTATATGGGACTGATTGAAAAATACCTAATGAATGAGATAGTAGACTCAAAGTGCTATAGAAAGAGAATCGATAATGAAGCAAGAAAATGGATAATGAAGATATAGAAAAAAACATGTAACCACTTCAGAAAGAAAATTTAAAATGTCAGATGTGAAAAGATGATAGAATAGAAATGGACATTAGAAATCAATAGAGTTGACAAGATCAAAAGGCTAACATATCTATAGAAGCAAAAAAACAGGACCAAGGTACCAGGAAATTAGTTATATCAAGTACCATTAAAGGAAGAAGAATCAGAAAATGTGATACTCAAACAAGTCATAAGAGATGGGGTAAAGTATGGAATGAAATGGTTGAGTTTTAATCTCTGTCAGAACTTAAAAGAGTGATCTGCAGTAGTAATTTGCAGGCAATGATATTAGAAGTTGGAAGGGTATTTACTTGAACTCCTAATGAAGTGATAAATTATTCTCAAAGTTGTACTTAGAAAGATAAAACAACCAAGATGAGTGAGTTAGTTAAATAATTAGCTTTAGTGCCTTATAATATATATACAGTTTACAAATGTTTAATAAAACATATGTAACTAGCCTGACAGAGGGCAAAAAAAAAAATAAAAATAAAAATAACGTATGAATCAATAATATAGTAGTTAGTATTCTATAAGTCAGATCACAAGATGCAGTTCAAATCCTTCAAGGGACTAATGTAATTCCTTTGATCATAAAGTAAGAAAAATCTGATTATTTATTGATCTAACTATATATAACTGATATTTCTGAGTATAGCTAATAACACAAGATATCTATACAAAAACTCTTTCTACTGATTCTCTGATCACACAAAAAAGATGTTTGCAAGAAGTTTTATATTTCCTTGCTAATAAAGTCTTTACACTTTCACTAAAGCAACTTGAAGCTTGTCTTCATATATCTTTCTTATTCTTCACTACTTGTTTATAAACCCCTTTGAATAAAAACTTGGATCTCTAGTAACCTAAAAAGATTCAAGTATGCACTTCCTCTACTAAGGGCAAGAAGGTTCTAGAAAGTAAAAAGACTGACAAGTGAAGTGTCACCTTTCAGAGTTGAAGTGACAGAAATAGAAGTTTTGTTGGCAGAAAAAGACTTATTATTCACTTTCTTAAGCTTTTCTAGCCCTCTTAAAGTGTTTACTGTTTTTTTTTAGTTTTTCTTGAAGGATTTTGCCTACCTCAGTTTGATCCTAAATTTCTGATAGCACACGATCACCAGGCTTTTGATTGGTTGACATGAAATATATTAGTAACTGAATATAAACAAGCTCCTACTGGTTACCTCATGTGTTCAGATAATGTCATTGATGATAGAAAGAATTGATTGGTGCCCCATGTCTGCCCTACTACTCCAATTGGGTTAACCTACAGATCAAGTATCATGAGACCAATAAGATATGAGTAACAAGTTTCCAAATAATAAAAAAGTTACTATTTTTTTAAGCTGAGGTCTTTCTCTCCTATCATTCTGGTCAGGCAAAGTTCAAGACCAAGGTCACCTTTTTATTCTGGTCAGGCAATAAGATTGAATGGTCTCTAGTCCATACTAAGCTTCAATTCTTTGGTTATAGTTAAGAATACATTTCTCCAAAAGTTGTTGAAGGAAATTGCAATTGACGAGAATTCCCACTGTTCTTCTAATACCCTTCCACCATTGTGAAGCAAAAAGATCTTTGGGGAATGACTATTTTGGGCAATGGAAGATATATACCAATAAAATTTCTTTAATTAGGTATAGCTGTTGAAAGGTATCATACTGAAACAACATGACTCAATTTCTACTAGGTCACATAAGAACCTGGGATTCATCATAAATTACC
Source organism: Acaulospora colombiana (assembly GCA_910592055.1). Classification (NCBI taxonomy): domain Eukaryota; kingdom Fungi; phylum Glomeromycota; class Glomeromycetes; order Diversisporales; family Acaulosporaceae; genus Acaulospora; species Acaulospora colombiana. Next base: position 5,983 of record CAJVPT010002262.1, on the reverse strand, counting down.
TTTCCATTGCAAGTGAATAAAAAATCACTGCCCGAAAAAAGTTGGAATCAAGTATGTCCTGAAAGTAAAGGCTTCCACTAGGTGATAAGTCTCCTCAGACGGTACTCAAAAAGGAAATCAAGATCAAGAATAGATAAGTTCTTCAGATAGTCAAAAAAAGAAAGAATATTCCAATCAGGCATTTTTTATTGAAAAGAGGTCTTGAGAAGCAGGTCTTTGGAGAAAGCTAAAGATTTTTTTTCAATTTTTACTTTTTCATTTTCTTGTTGTTTGCCTAAACATTTTTAGACATTTTCTCTTCCCTTTTTTTCAACCTATCCTTTTGTAGTTTTCTGTATTCCAGTGGCTTGGTTAGATATATAACAGTGATAACCTGCTGGCAATGATGCAATAGACTAGGAAGGTTTTTATCCAAAGATACTGTAAAGTGAAATATTGTCCCCAAGGCTGAACTTAGAGGTTATTATACTTATGATGAGTTAGTTATATTATGATAAAAGTTTAGCTATAGTATATATTATGCTGCTCGAATGAAAATATACTTATGTTTTCAATTGATTATAAACTATTAGTCTAGCCTGAACAAAAAAAAAAAAAACACAAGATATCTATACAAAGATTGTAATTTAATTACTATCTGAAATTGAGTAGGATTATTCTTGATAGAATCACGTTACCACCTGTTGATAATAAAAAGAATAGATTTTCAAACTGGTTGTATATTACTGAGGAAAGACTAAATGAAGATATTATCTGATTTCAAGACTTCAAGTATATAGTTATACTTAATCTTATAGATTTAATAATTGTGAGATCTTGGTAGAAAAAAAAATCTATGAACTATTTTGAAAGATCAAAAATCTAGATCCAGAATAAAAAATTTAACAGTCTGAGAATCAGATTACTCTTAATAAAACTAGTCTGGAAACAATTAAGAAGGAATTGTATAGTTTTCTGCTAAGATAGTACCTATACATAGTTAGTAAATATATAGATTGTTACTCATGTATATAGATTACTAATATAAGTAAATGTATACAGTAAGTACTTGTTAGTATATATATTGTTTACCTATATATAAAGAGTAATGTAAACAACTAAGTTAAGGCAGTTGTCTTATATAAATATATAGATATATTACTCATAAAAATCATAGACAATTCATATATTTAATAAACAAATATATGAATAAAACCATCAAAAACATAATAACACCCTGTATAATCTTGAAATTTTCATATGGCATTAGCCCAGTCTTGGTAGATTAATACACTTTAAAATAAGGTAGCAACAAGCCATAAGGTAAGTGTAGTTACAAGACTACTTCTTTATCAAACTATATTTGATAAGTATAGATATCTATAGTATCACATGTACATATCTATTACATTTTAAATAAAGTAAGACAAGCCAATATTATAAAAAAAAAAAGTAAATAATATCAAACAATTTATAAATATGGATGATTTTCTTCATAAGTTTTATAAATTTTTATTAAATAATAGATAAACAGTTATTAAATTTTTAATAAATGGTTACACTAGTTAAAATAGTATTATTTGATAGTTGAATTATTGCTGAATTTGATTAAATTTAATAATAAAATATTGGCAAATTCTTTTTAATTGCTGCCATTTGATATATTATAATTTTGGCAATAAAGTGGCAATCAAAAATTTAGCAATCAAAATTTGACAATCAAAAATTTTACAATAAAAAAAATCAACATATTAACAATTTATCAAAAAATTTATTAACAATTCATCGAATAATTCATTAATAATCTGGCAATAATTTATTAACAATTCGACAATAATTTATTAAAAATTCATTACAAAATTATTTATTAACAATTAAATAAAAATTCAGTATTAATTTATTAATAATTTACAAAAAATTCATAAAAAATTCATCAACTATTCATTAAAAAATTTGATAACTATTAATTAAAACTATTAATTAACAATTCACTAACAATTCATTAGATATTTAGCAACTATTCATTAAATTATTTATTAAAAGTTCATTGACTATTCATTAAAAATTTGGCAACTATTTATCCAAAAATTTATAAAACTTGTGAAAAAAATCATTCATATTTATATATTATTTGATATTATTTACCTTTTTTTTTTTTTTTTTAACCTGCAGTCAGGCCAGTATGGCTTGCTTTATTGTATATATATCAGATATTTATAAATTATTTTGACTTTCACATACTAAATCACCTGTCATCAAAAAATTATTTCTCTAGATGTAACTTAGGGAATGATATTTTGCTTTTTTACTGACTTGAATAAATTCTCTAGTCAATAAAATCCTTGCCTACAGGTTATTACTATAGATCATTCTAAATTTCAACTGCAGTTAAAAACCAAACCATTTCCTTCCTAACAAATCCAATTCTTAATGATTTCTATATACTTCGTTTCCTCCTTTCTTTCAGAGACTTCTTGTTTTGGATCTTTTGCAAGTGTAGATTCTTCTTCCTGTTCTTGTATAACCTGCATGATAGATCGGTGCCCATGTTTTTTTATTCGTTTGTCCTTTCCAAAAATATTTTGCTTCTTTTCCCACTCTATAACTTTTTTGCAGCAACTATTTCATATATTCTTTTTGAAATTTTTCCTTATTTTATAACAAAACTTACTTTGATTATGCTTTGTGTGACTGTTGAGGGAATCTTGAGTTATACTTTGAGGTAATTCTTCAAGGAAGTAGTTTTGTTCTCTTCCATATATCCACAAATAGTATTGAAAAGGCTTCTATCAGATCACTGAATCTCGTTTAACCATTTACTTGTTCAGTTATTGGTTACAGGGTGGACTTCTTCTTTGTTTTTGATTTCTTTACTAATATATCGATTAATCTTTTCCTTTGCTTTTCTCTATATATCCTTTCTGATTTCTTTAGGGACTGAACATTCAAACAAGTGTCCTAAAGTTTCTTCCTGAAGTTCACATACTGGACATGTCATTATAATATAAATATCTGATTTCCTTTTCTTCAATATCTGTAATACTGGAAGTTCATTATGGGTCAAGTTAGTTAGGAAGCTTTTGTTTTTATTATTTTTGAAAGAGGTATCGAAGGTGTTGAATGGATTGAACTGATTTCAAAAGATCAACCAGTCTATGATTTTGTCATTTTGGATCCACAGTTCTTGGACCCTTTTCTGTATTGTTCAATCTTTTTCTATCTTTTTCTTATTAAATATCTTGTCGAATTCTCTAATACTGATATCTATTGTGTGCTCTCTCCATATGACTATTGTCAGAACTGTCCCTAACTCTGGTAGTTGATGCCAGATCATTGGATTTTCATGTCTAGCTTGTTTGACAAGCAGATCTATTTGGTTATTGAACTTATCGATTCCATGAGCTTTGACCTTTATAATTTCCAAGGTAAGATTTTTCTTTTTAACTAAATTTTTGATTCTACTCCATAATAGTCAATTAGCAGTCTTTGTCCATCTTCTTGTTGATATCTCCACTTATGTACTGATAGACTTCCATGTCTTAACTACAATATTATAGTCAGAGAATATTGAGACTGTTGTATTTCGAGGAGCTATATATATTGCAGTTAGAATAGCCAATATTTCTGTCCTGATTGCTAATGGCCATGTTGATGTTCCTGCTGAGAATTGCTTCACAACTTTATTGTCTTCTACTAGGACCCAAACCAAACCCATTTCAAGTTCACTATCTTTTGTCCCTTTTTTATATAATCCATCAGTAAAGAAAGTAAACTGAATAGCTATACTTTTTCTATTATAATTTAGTACATCTATGAGTTCATATATATGTTCATTTGATTGAATAGCTTGTCTTATTAGCGTGGCTTTCCAGTTTTCTATCTGGATTTCCACTTCTGGTCTAAACATTAATGAAGTTTTTGCTTATTACCTTGTAGCTATAAGCCAATCTATAGAATTGCCAGATAGAAGAATTTGTTTCCCTTTTCTCAAATTTTCATATTTGTTTAGCTGTAGTAGAAGGCGGACTTGTGATATACCTACTTATTTTACTTGGGATAATCTATCTGATTGAAGTAAAGTATGGTTACTAGTAGGGTTGTATGTAAACTGGTATAGAACAAATTGAATTTTATTGTTCAAGAATAATGTCTTTCTCAATTTGTCCATTGCAGAGCTAGAGCAAGCTGCCCAGTATATTTTTTTTCTATCGAGATAAGCTGAGAAAGCTTTAGTTTGGATATTGTAGGCTGTCCAGTCTAGTCATGCAATGACTTTCTTAGAAGATCATAATTCTCTATTACCTTTTCTTGGACCTTTTTATATCAAGAGAGAATTTGACCTTTGCATTTATTAAAAAGAATCTAGATTGTTCTCCATTTCTTGAGCATCATCATAGTTGAATTGATGATTTGATCTAGAAACATGATCTTGTGCTTACAGAGTAATGGAATGGCTTTCTCATATTCTCTACTATTTTGCAGTATTGACTTAATAGATAAAATACCTCCCTTATAATTAAAGGTTTCTTTCCATCTCCAACTTTGAAAGGTAATTTGTAATTCTTTGATCAGAGCTAATGTTGCAGCTGCCAGGTTTCTTTTGGTTATCTTATATGAGTTCACAGGATTATCTAAGATATTTCCAGGTTCCCAGCTTTTGATCTGACTCTGTTTAAATCAGATTATAGTGGCCAAACCAGAGGCCTCACTGTTGTTGAGTTGACAAAATAGTGCTGATATATGGCTTTCTAACTATATTTCCCAGATACTTTTGAGACCGTATATTTGTTTGTTATAGATATAACAATTTGGTATTGTTCCACAGATTAATACGTTGTTCTTGAAAACCTTTATGAACATAGTTGTGAGTTCATCATATATCTTCTTATTCAGGTATGTATATTGCATTCTATATTCTATTCTAGGAATTAGTACTCTATTGATAACATAACAAGCATGTTTTTCTGTCAACTGCTTCATAGATATTGACTGAACTACTACCCTAATTTCTGATTTTATTAGATCAATCATATTCTGACTTTTCTGTTTTGGTCCTAACCAAATACCAAGGAATCTGGTCTGATCCTTTTTGTCAATTTTGTTAATCACAATATTCTCTGTTCCAGCTTGAACCCTTCCAGAATCTTGAGGATTTTGATTGATAGTGTGAAGAATTGACTTTGTTGTATTAATTTGTGAGTTATTTGCTATGTAGAACTTTTTTGCTTCTTCCAGAATACTTTCCAAGTCTTTCTTGAATTTGGCAATCCATGTTGTATCATCCATATAAGTTATCACTGCCTGTCATAGAGAGAGCTTGATCTTTTCCTCAGGTTTATGGAAGTTGGATAACCATTCTTCTTCCATGGTATAATCCAAATCAGTGTTATTTTGGATTTTATATAGCAGCGGGTCATAAAAAATTCTTCATAACAGTGGAGAGATTGTTTCTCCTTGATTTATACTATCTCCTGCAACTATCAGACTAGAAAGTCTATTAGGAAGAATAATGCTACAATTTCGATCTTTGAAAAGATCTATTATGATCATCTTGATGGTTGTAGGGATTCGAATCTGATCTATAGCTTTTTTAAGCATGAAAAGAGATATTATGTCATATGCCTTAGCAGTGTCTTGAAAGAGGATCCATAGTTTGTTTTTTTTTCTCTAGCTTCCTCACAAATACTATTTAGCAGATGAATAGGTTCTGCTGTACTTTCTCCTGGTAAACCAGCAAAGTTTGGACCTTTAAGGATTTTGTGCTGTTTATATACCCTTGATAGATGAGCAGTGAGAATTTTGGTGAAACATTTATGAATTATTTCTAGAAGGACAATGGGTCTGATATTGTTTAGTTGACATTTTCAAGGCTTGGGTTTAGGAATAGGATAAATATTACTACTTTTCCATTTTTTAGGTATCTATCCAGTATTTAAAACTTTATTGAACAACAAGTATAAGGCCCCTTTTTCTTTAATGCCTAAGTGCTTGAGCATTTCATAAC
>CAJVPT010002261.1:0-18198 GCA_910592055.1 Acaulospora colombiana | reverse complement strand
ACTCCATCCAACCAAAACAAGCCACCGGCAAGAAAACCTTAAAGAAGGAAAAAAAAAAAAACAAACAAAAAACAAAAAAAAAAAAAAAACATGATTAAAAAAATATCGAATTAACCGAATGGATACGGATTATATAAAAAAAATCCATTTGAATATGGATCGGATCAAATAAAAACTGATCCAATCAGATTCAGATCAGATTAATCTAAAATCCAATTCAATCTGATCCATTGCAATCCCTATCTACATGTTATATCTGCATTGATACTATGGAAGTGTTTATATAATATCTGATTTCTGAATACTCATTTTGTCTTTGTTTTGATTAATTTAATTTTACTTAATTCTAGTATTCCTATTTTTTGTTCCTACATCTCTTTTATAAGACTATGTTAGATTACTATATCTGAATGCCCTTAATATTGTGTGTATCAATTCTTATTACTTTCTTATAAATATTATTATCATTATTCTTTTTTGATATACTTTTATCTTTTACTTTCTTAAGAAACTCCATTTTTTCTATTTGAAGAAATATATCAATATCATAATTATTTTGCTGTTAAATTATTTTTTCTTGTTCTATTTATCACCCTTGCTCTTGTTTAGAATGTTTGTTGCAGGAGAATCAAACCAGTCCTTCTTGTTGTTATCCTAAAAAACTAATGTTTCTAGAAGTGATTTGCATTTCTTCTATTCTTTCTTATTCATTTATTAGGAGTTGTTTTCCCTTCTAGTCTAGAAATTCTACTGTTTAGCCTTTTTAAGTTTGCTAAAATAAGATTTAAGGAGTCCTATCTATCTTCTACTATCTTATATTCTATATTTTCTCTTCATGAAACTTTCTGTTATTGTTGATTACCTATTGATTCTTTGTTGTTTCCTATAACTGGATATCTAAATGTCCCATTTTTTTATTATTTTGGTTCATTGTTATAAGTTTGTCTTATATTTCTTTGACCTCTTATTAGCCAACCTTGCTTAGATAGTTTTTAGTTGACTTGTTGGAACTATTAATATCATTATAAAAGCTCATCTCTTCTAAATCTCTGGATCTCTATTTGAGCTTTTTATTACTTCTGTTTGTTCTTTTTTTGTTGATTAGATTCATCATTGCTTTAATCACTCTCTAGTTCAAAGACTTCTGTTTTATAGAGCTACTCTTTTAAGACTTCTATTTTTTTGATAAAATATTTCTTGACACTTCATATTAGTTTGTATTCATGGATAAAAATATGTTACTTCAATATCCTTGCTAGGTCTTGAACTGATATAAAACATATTATTATGTATCCTCTTCTTTTGAGTACATGAAAATTTTTAGATATATAGTATACCTTTGCTTTAGTATGTTTAATTGCTTGTGCAATCAGACTAGTTATGGTATTATATATTTTATACAATCTTAAGGATTAAAAGTTTTGTTATTTAATAATGTTATTAATTTCATTATTATCTGACTTATATTAAGTAAAGATGGCTCTAATTGTTTTTTTATTAATATGGATCATCTATTCTTCTTTTATGTTATTATATTGCTAGTGTAGTATTATTTGAGCTTTAATTCTTCTTTTTAATCTCAAATAATTGTAAATATAAATATTTGTTGTTTCTCTATATCTTTAAAAGATAGATTTGATCTAATATTTTAAGTGACTTCGATTAAAGATCTCTTGTTCTCCTTTTCTTTTGCTAATAGATTTTCTTATATATAGAGTATGAGACATTTATCTATTTTTTTGTCTCTAGAGATATGACTATAAAGTTTTGACTTTCTTTTTTGTTAGCTTTTTCTAGACACTGCAAAGTATTTTCTTCTTTTTTATAACAGAAAGTTATCTAGACATTGCCATTGTGAAACTTTTTTTGAAAGGCTTAAAGTCTTTTGGTAGTTCCAATATATTTTGGAAATATATCACTTATTCATGTTTTGATTCTACTGAAAGTTTGGCCATAAATATATCCATTTTATATTTATTATCTTTTTTGATATGAAATAGATTTAGGTTAGATGTTTTTGACCTGTTTTTTGTAGAATATACAAACTATTCTACAATATTATCCTCTTTAATTTTTTCAGTAATTTCTTCTATTTTGACCTGATTTTCTATTTCCTTTTCTTCTATTTCAATTTTAATATTGGAAAGAATTTCTATTATTATTGTTGATTGAATTTACATATTTATTTCTTTCTGAAAGATATCTGATTACATAAAGATTTGTTATTACTGATTGCTTTTTTGGAGAGGTATAAGAAGCTTGTTGTGATTTTTCTTCCTAGTTTATTATATCAAGGTACTTGTTCTTTAGGAAGAAAGCTAAAAGGTCTTCTTTTTTGCCTTGCACTTGAATCCATAAGTAGAGAATATGTTATTTGAAAACTATGGCCCTAATAAAAGTGGTTTGATCAATATTTAGAATTCTAGTGATGATACTATCTAGGATTGAGTATTTGCTTGATTCTAGGGCCTTATTTGAAATATTATCTATAATAAATATTGTACTATAAATAGTTTATATAATCCATAATGTTTATTGTTAATCATATTTGTTTGATAGTTAAACTAGTGTATCTATAATATATATTTCACTTTTCTTTATAATTTATATTAACTTATATTTTTTCATAGTTATATTGAATCATGTGTCACAAAAAAATATGTTGTTTACTTTTGTATAGTATTGTGTTTTGATCAGATGTATGTTTTTGTTTACTTTGATCAGATGTACTGTATATTATTGTTTACTTTTGTATAGTATTGTATTTTGATCAGATATATATTATTGTTTACTTTGATTGGACTTGCATTATTGTTTACTTTTAATTCCAATTGTTCAGCATTATTTACCAAAGCAGTTTGGTTAAAATACATGAAATTAAGGATTTAATCATGTTCTGATCAGATTATTTATCTGATATATAAATAAGTTATTGTATTTTTGAATAACATGTTTATATTTTGTATAACATAATGATTATTATGTATTATCATTATAATGTTTTGATACTTTTTATTGTTTAATAAAAGAAACTTAATCATTCTTCTAGGTGTTGTAAATCTTGAGTCTAAACTGATTTATTGGTTTAACCTATTGTTTATAGGACTTCTCTTGGTATCAAAAAAGGTGTTAACCTATACTGACCTGGTTAAGAGTTTGAGAAGTTGAGATTGGGTCTTAAAGAGCTTATTATGAATCAGTTTTTTTGAATTTTTCTTTTCTCTATAAAGAAAGAAAATCTATAAAATATGACTAAAGTGTGCTTATTACTTTTCTACTTCTTGTTGCTGAAAGATTAGATATAGAACTAGTCCTGTATAGTTATTTCTTGTTGTTTTGTTGATTTTATTAAAAGTTTTTCTTTGTATTATAGCTGACTTTTTTTGTTTTTCAAGAAAATTATTAAAAAAAAAGAAAAACTGAAGATTAGCAAAAAGAGTTTTTTTTAATTTTTTGATAAATTATTAATATATTGAAGTTATCTATTATTAATAGTTAAATGGGATTCTTTAGTTTATATAAATAAACAAAGATTTGTTTTATATATATAAAAATAAATAAGATAAACAAGAGATTTTTTTTCAATCGGCAGGTTTTTAATTTAATTTATAGTTTATAAAAAAAACCATAAACTAAAGATCTCTCTTTATTAAAATATTAATATAACTTATCTTTCAAAATAGTCTATAGGTTAACAGTAATACTTATTATTTTTACTTACAATAAAAATATTGGTTAAAAATAATTATCAGAATAAAAAATTTCTAAAGACTTATAGTAGCTTACTTTTGAAAAGAGTTATATTTTCTTAAATAAATAGTTAATATTTAAAGATTTAAAGTTAAAATTATCTTTATAATTAAATTATCGATTTAATTTCAAGTTTTAAGATATTTTTTGTCTATAGATTTTATCAAATCTTTGAATAAATAATTTTCTAACCAACTTTCATATAAAAGAAAGTTGATCTTTAAAACTATTTTTTTTTTATTTTATGATGAAGAAATAATAGAAGAAGTTATATTTTTTTTTTAAAAGATAAAAAAATATAATACTTTAATAGATAATTTGTAGATGTTAATTTTTTTCTTGGTATCAATTCTTAATCAATAGTTAATAGAAAAAAAATTAAATTTTTGTTTAGTAGCTTTTTAATATTTATTAAATTTGAAATTTGTTTTAATATTAGTCATTTTTACATTAATTTTTTAGTTTTTTTAAAAGGTAATCTAACTATAAGGTGAAATATTTTTTAAGAGTTTTTCTATTGTATATATTATTTATTAGAATAGTTAAATATATAATTTAAAAAAAAATTTTTTCTATTATTTTAAAAAGTTTTAATAAAATAATGATTTTATTAGATTTAAAAAAATTTTTTAATAAAATTAAAATAGAATTGCTATATATAGTAAAATCAACAATTCTATTATATGTATAAATATAATCAATAAAAACTTATTAATTTTCTTTTATTAATATATTTTATATATTGATTAATTATTTTTAATAAGATTTGTATTATTTAAAAATTTCAAATTAAATTAAAATAATCAAAATTTTTAAAAAGATCAAACCAATTAATAAGAAAAAAAAATGGATTTTTTTATTATAAAAAAACTTTTTTTTATAACTTACTTCAAAGATAATAAAGATCTTGAAATATTTTACTATTGGTTTTTTTTTCTTTTAAAGCTTTTTTACTATTAGAAAAAAATATTTTTTTAATTACTAGAAATAATTAACAAAAAAAAATATACAGTATAATGGAAAATATTGACTTTGTATTTTAATAAAAAAAAGTCTTAACTTTTAAATACAATATATACTCAAATAATTATATAATTTAATCTTATAAATGATTTTTGCAAAATTTATTACAATGCCAACAAAATAATATACTCTTGCATCTTTTGTACTTTATCTATTCACTACGAAATTTAGCAATGATCTCTCATGTCTGGAATTTTTTAAGTTGTCCAATATCATCAAGTATAGAACGTATAGTATCCTCCGATTTTTCGCATAAACTATTTCATTCAATAAAAGACACGTCTAAGTATTATTTTTTTTTTTTAAAGAAAAAAAAAATAGGACTATGCATATGGTTTATGGCATACCTAGGAATCAAAGATTTCGCCTCTTCAACATCTTCGCAACAAAGATTTGCTAATTGAACCAGCTCGTATTTGTGAAGCTTGTATCTCAACAGTGTTCTAGATGGAATTGATCAAATTTAATTAGAGATTCTCAAGAAAAACCTATGACGAATTTTTCTTACTTTCGAAGCTCTCGTACAGATTCTTCGTTATGAAATTTTGTAAATAAATTAACATATTCGGCAGTTTTTTGATATACACTATAGTTCGAACATGTGATAAAAGTGAGGATCAAAAATATGTTTTCTATTTGTTCTTTTTTTTCTAAAAAGAAACATCACCTCGTGTTTTTTTGTGTTTCTGGTGTCTTCTCAAGTAACAGTGCAACTTCAGATATGAACAGAAATTCTTCAGCCTCAAAGTCTAAAGTTTACGAGTTTATTTTTTTGAATCTTAGAACCGCATTTTCGAAAGCTCTGTTAGGAAGTTGCAGCAAACCTTCGCCGAATTTTAACTTGGAAGCGTCTTCTTCCTCTTGTGGAGGTTTACGGGCTCTACGAATACTGGACATAACGGGGCATGCATCTGTGTATCTTGTGTACGCAATTTGTAATCGAGACTATAACACGTGACTTGTACTCCATATAATCGAGTTTTATGCAAAACAAAATAATGACATAACATTCACACTAACGAAAAAATAAACACTGACAGATTTACTGGTTTGATTAGCTTTGCACTACTATATCTTCCTTTTTTGGCTTTTTCACCTTTTCTTCTTTTTCATGATCAGTTTCTTTCTCCATCAACACACCTATGCCTTCACCTTCTGTACATAGTTCAATAATATGATCCAAGAACACCAATCCATCACCATCTACGTCCAATTTTGTAACAATTTTTTTAATTGTTTCATTATCCCCTGGTGTATGTTTGATAATTCTTAAAGCTTCTTCTAGATCACTAACAGTAATTTGCCCACTTTCATTAGTCTTAATTATATTTAGCTTTGAACCCACTTCACTGTCATATTGTTCCAATTCTTTGTCAATTTTTTGAATCATTTTTTCCAAACGCGTTCCAAGACGATGTGACACTGGTGACTCCGTGTGTTTACCAGTATCCTTTAGTTCTTGTATATCCTAATTTGACAACAAAAGTTATTTATTAAAAAGTTTGTAAGTGCATCTAATATAAATTATAATAGCGATTACCTCTTTATATTCTTCTCGGTCCTCCTTAATTTCATTTAAAGCTTCTCTTTCTTCTAGCACAGCTGATTTTGAAGAAAGAATGGTCAACGCCGCACGTAATTCTTGGAGTTGTTGTTCAGTCATGCGCACATCACTTTCGGCTGCCTCCTATAAAAGCAATTTACCATAAACATTCCATAAGGACAAGTCAATAGGCAATAATCATAATGCTACCTTGGCATCACGAGGAGCCTTTTCAGCTAAAGCTGCCTCCTTAGCGGCCTCTTCCTCCTTTTTTGCTCGTCGAGCGGCTTCTTTCTATATTGAGGTAATAAATAGAAATATTTTGTTAACGATACTATTATCATTATTAAGAGTTTGCGTATCCAGACCTCTTCTTGAGCTTTTTCTTCCGCAATTAACTCTTCTTGTTCTTCCAAGACATCAAGCTTCTGTTTGTATGTGGCTGTACCTTCGTCCTCCATAACTTGCAACTCGGTTTCGTTAACCTGAAAACAAGTAACATGTCAACCGCCGTGCTAAAATCGAAAATTTGAACATGAAATTAGAACTTACAAGATTGTCAGGTAAACTGGATAATGTAGCGTGAAGGGCTTCAGTGTGGTCAATAAGTTCAGAGCGATCCGAAAAACTGAATGCTCGCGAGAGAATCAGAAGAGTGGAAGGTACTTTATAATTTAGATGAAGGTCAAGCCATTGATTCAGTTCACTGCGCAAACGAGATGGTGATACCCCGATTGTACGAATTCCACGTGACTGGCAAGCTTGTTGAAGTTCAGGGACAGTAAGTGAATCAACTCCTTCAGCCATAATCATCTGAATGTTTGACTATCAGTAATCTTATTGATAAAAAACAAATTTAAAACAGCATAAATACCTTATCGTCTTCTTCGATAGCTCCCATCTTATTCCTGATCTGATATCTTAAATAGTTATCCGTTCCAAAAGCATTGATGTTCATATAACGACACATGCTAACCAACTGAGGACGAGATAAATTGTCTAAAGTCAATTCATCTTCAAAAACTTTGGCCACGCGAATAAGATCTTCCGTATTAGCCTGTTCCCCGGTCGAACGAATCTATGAAAAACTATCATCAATAAATCAATTCAGCATTTCAAAACCAACTTTAGGTGAATATACCATGCGAAAGAATTCTAAAAATTCTTTAGCAGCATCAGCGCGATCCTTTCCCGTTATTGCGGTTTCAGCAATTGTCTCTTGTAAAAATTTTGCCATCTCCAAACGTACTTTGAGCAACTTTCTTTTTTTTTCTTCCTAAAATTTTTAATCCTTATTAGTTACAACACCGCTATAACATTTTGTGCCATAGTGTCTGACAATTTACTTTTGCGTATTTATCCTCGAAAGTGCTTGGTAGCATATTTGGGAACAATTTGAGAGCCACTGGTAATAAAAGTTCCATAAAAGGTACAATTATAAAAACTGCAAATGGAACAAGCCGAACCAAATCTTGGGTGGTCCGTTTAAGCTAAATTAAATGGATTAACCGTCTTTAATAGAACTAGTTATGTAGATAACGAATGTAAGGGTCACACCTGTCGTTGTTCACGTCGGGTCAACTTTTGACCTTTTAGAAGCTTGTATAAAAGCTTTGTGGAAATTTTTATTTCCAAGCCAAAAAGCTTGGTTCCATGCCAATAATGAATCAATTCGTCTTTTATTCGAGTAACCAATGGTTTTTTTTTAACTACTGCTTTTTCATTATTTGTCTCCTCTTTTTCGAATTGTGCAGCAATGTGTTTGGTGGGTTCTCTCTCGGGTATACCTATTGGTTCTTTGGAAACTTGTGCATTACGAAGGAGTCGCAGTTCCTTGGGCAGGGAGAAAGGGCCTTTCCCGGAAGAATGCAAAGAACACATGGCCAATTGTATGGGCGATTTTTGAAGTGGATGACATACTTTTCGCGAATATATGAATAAGCTTGAATGGATAAACCTATTGTTCGCTTGCGTTTATTTTTTCGTGCATACCATTGCGGTGAGGATAAATTTGCCAAAAAAAGTGTCAAGGTATCTCTAGCTTCCAAATCATAATGAAAGAAAAACGCTTTGCAATCTCTTACCAGCAATGGTTTTCTTATGCCTCTGGTGAACGAGTAAAGAAGGGAATACACCTCTTGAAGAGGTAGCGAACGTCAAACGACTTGGAACAAGAATTTTTGCTGAGGCCATGGCACACAGTAAAGATGAAATCGATCTATGGATCGAAAATTTTAACTTTTCACGTGCTTTCTATTCGGCCAATTAAATTTTTATCTTTTATCTTCATACTTTAAGTAAATATCTATTCTGAAAATCGATCTATGCAAAGATTGATATAGTTAACCATTCGAAATTGGATAGGATTATTCTTGACATTTTATGTTACCAAGATAATAAAAGAATAGATTTCTAAAACTGGTTGCATGCCTTTGAAAGATAATTAAATAAGAACCTTTATAGTATTGATAAAATAAGAAATTTATAGATTAATAAATAATTCAAATTATTTAGAAGAAAAAAATTTTAATAAATTGATTATTTTGATAAAAAAAAATCAAAAAGAAAATTATTATCATTTTAAATAAGTTTTTTTTTAAAAACCTTCTATTAGACTAGTTAAAATTGCTTTCAAAAGGTTAAGTTTATTTATTATATTTTTATTATAAATTTAAAATTTGTCAATTTTTAAATATTTAATTATACAATTCAAAATTATAAAATTTGCATACAATATATTATATCTTAATATTTGTCCTATTTCTTATATTTTTTTAAAATAATTTCTAAAGTTTTATTATTATTAAATATTTTTATTTTTTTTATTAATTATTATATAATTTATAATAATAATCAATCAAAATTATTTAAATATAAAAGTTTAATAAAGAAAAAAATTTTTTTAACAATATTAAAATTTATAAATTATACTGTATATAAAAAATTTTTCAAAAAAATATAAAAAATAAAAGATTTAATATATATATATACTGTATATATATTTTTTAACCCGTAGTCCAATTAATATAACATATCTTTATTGTATATATGTTAAATATTTACAAATTGTTATGACTTTCACATACTAACTCACTCATTGTCAAAAAATTATTTCTTTAAATGCAACCTAGGAAATAATATTTTGCTTCTTTACTAATTTGAATAACTCCTCTAATCAATAAAATTATTGCCTACAGGTTATTACTATAGATTATTCTAAGTTCTATCTATAGTTAAAAATCAAACTATTTGATTCTATGACAAACCCAATTCTTAATAATCACTGTGTACTTCTTTCCTTCTTTTTCTTTAGTACTCTCCAGGTTCAGATTCTCCAGAAGTAATATCACTGCTTCTTAATCCTGTCCAGTTTATATATTAGATTTGTGTTTGTGCCTTTTATTTCTTTTATCTTTTCTAGTAATCTTCTGCTTCTTTTTCCATTTTATAACTTTGATACAATGATTATTTCAGATCTTCTTTTTGAAATTTACTTGCATCTTTTGACAAAACTTGTCAATTATATTCTGTATAATTGCAGGTAGAATCTTGAGTTACTCTTTAAGATATTTTTTTAAGAAAATGATCTTATCTTCTTCTATATATCCACAGATAGTATTGAAAAGGCCCCTGTCAGATTTTTGAATCTCTTTAAACTATTTGTTTATTCAGTCATTTATTACAAGTTGGGCTTCTTCTTTATCTTTAACTTCTTTACTGATGTATTTATAAATCTTTTCGTTTACTTTCTGTCATATATTTTAACTGGTTTTTCTAGTGACTGAGTATTCAAAGAAATATCTTAATGTCTCTTCTTGAAGTTCACATACTGAACAAGTGATTATAGTGTATACATCTGATTTTCTTTTCTTAAGTATCTATAGAACTGAAAGTTTATTGTGAATTAGGTTACTTAGGAAGCTTTTGTCTTTATTGACCTTGAAAGAGGTATTGAAAGTATTGATTAGATTCAATTGATTTCAAAAGGTTATTAATATATGACTTTATTGTTTTGGGTCCAAAGATCCTGAATCCTTTTCTGTATTGTTTAGTCTAGTTCAATTTTTTTCTTATTAAATATTTTAATGAAATCTCTGATATCAATTTCTATTGTATATTCTCTCCATGTGACTATTGTGAGAATTCTTCCTAGCTCTGATAGCTAATGCCAAGTTATTGAATTTTCCTGCCTAGCCTGTTTAACAAATAAATCTACTTGATTGTTAAATTTGTTGGTTCTATGGGCTTTGACTTTCAAGATTTCCAAATTTAGATCTTTCTTCTTCACCAGGTCTTTGATTTTATTTCACAATGACCAGTTGGTAGTCTTTATCCATCTTCTCATTAATGTCTTAGTTTGTGAGCAAATAAATTTTTATACTTTGATTGCTATATTGCAATTAGTGTGAATTATAATAATTGTATTTTAAGAGGTAGTGTACAGCATGATAAGAATAGCTAATATTTTAGCTCTGGTTGCAGATGGTCAAGTGGAAGCTCCTACTAAAAACTATTTAACCATTTTATTATCCCCTATTAAGATTCAAGCTAAACTTATCTCAAGTTTACAATCTGTTATTCCTTTTTTATAGAAGCTACCAGTGTAAAAAGTAAGCTGATCAACCATGTTTTTTTTTGTTATATTTCAAATATTTATAAATTCATCATTATATTCTTCTGTTTATATAGCTTGTTCTATTAGTATAATGTCCCAGTCTTTCACTTGAATCTCTACTTTTGTAGGTCTGATGGTTGGTAAAATTACTGTTTGATAATATGTGTTTATCTACCAGTTTATAGAATTTCCTGACAGAAGAATTTGTTTTCTTTTTCTCAAATTATTATGTTTATTTAATTGTTAAAGAAAGTGAACTTGTAATAAAACTACTTCTATTGACTACACTATTCTATCTGGTTAGAAATAGATATAATTACTAGCAAAGTCATATGCTAGCTGATATGGTATGAAATGGAATTTGTTGTTTATAAATATTGTCTTTCTTAATGTGTCTGTCGGAATATTAGTATAGACTATCCAGTGTGTTTTTCTTTTATCTAGATTTGTTGAGAATGTTTCAGTCTGCATATTGTAAATTGTCCATTCAAGTCCATATAGAGAGTTTTGTAAAAGATCTTGATTTATTGTTGTTTTTTCATAGATTTTTTTGTACCAGAAGGGAACTAGTCCCTTGCATTTGCTAAAGAGAATTTGAATTGCTCTCTATTCTTTGAGTGTATTGTAGTAGTATTAATAAGCTAATCTAGAAATATGATTTTATACTTGCATAGTGATGAAATAGCCTTTTTATATTCTCTATCATCTTATAGTATTAATTTGATGGATAGAATACCTCCTTGATAATCAAATTTTTTCTCCATCTTCAACTTTGAAAGATAATTTATATACTTTTCACTAGGGCCAGTATTGCAGCTACCAAATTTTCTTTAATTAGCTTCTAAGGGTTGATGTGATTTTCTAAAATATTATCAGGCTTCCAATATTTAACTTGACTTTGTTTTGGTCTAATTATGGTGGCAATATTAGAGGCCTCATTATTATTGAGTTGACAGAAAAGTGCAGATATGTAGCTTTTTAGTTGTATTTTCTAGATACTTTTGAGACTATTTATTTCTTTGTTATAAATATAACTGTTTGAAATTGTTCTACAAACTAAGGCCTTGTTCTTGAATACTTTTCTAAACATAGTTGTGAGCTTATTGCATGTCTTTTATTTAGATATATATGTTGCATTCTATATTCTATTCTTGAAATCAAGACCCTATTAATAATATATTAAGTATATTTTTCTGTCAACTTTTTTTTAGTTGTTACCTGAATTACTATCCTAATTTCAAATTTTATTAGATTGATAATATCTTGATTCTTTTGTCTTGGTTCTAGTCAGATACCAAGAAATCTGGTCTGATCTGCTTATTAATTTCATGAACTATAGTATTCTTTGTTCCAGCTTAAATGGTTCTAGGAACTTAAGGATTTTGTTTAATAGTAAGGAGAATTAACTTTCTTGCATTAATCTAAGAGTCATTTGCTATATAGAACTTTTTTGCATTTTCCAAGATTAAATTTAATAATCGAGGTTGTATCATCCATGTAAGCAATTACTGCCTGCCTTAAAGAGAGCTTAACTTTTTTCTCAGGTTGGATAACCATTTTTCTTTTATAAAATAATCTAGGTTATTATTGTCTTGAATCTTGTATAGCAGTGGATTGTAGAAAATTCTTCATAAAAGAGAAAAAATTGTTTTATCTTGATCTATACTATCCCCTGTTACTATTGAATTAGAGAGTTTATTAGAAAGGATAATACTACAACTTCTATTTTTAAAAAGATCTATTATAAGCTTCTTGATAGTTGTAGAAATTCAAATTCGATTTATAACCTTTTCAAGTATATAAAGGAATATTGTATCATATGCCTTGGCAATATCTTAAAAAAGGATCCATAGTTCCTTTTTCTTTTCTCTGGCTTCTTTACAGATGTTATTTAGCAGGTGGATAAGCTCTGTATACTCTCTCCTTGTAGATTGACAAAGTTTGGATTCTTTAGAATTTTATATTTCTTATAGATAATTGATAATCAGTTGATAAGGATCTTGGTAAAGTATTTTCGAGCTGTTTCTAAAAGAACAATAGGTCTTGTATTACTCAAATCACATTTTCAAGGTTTGGGTTTTGGAATAGGATAGATGTTACTGCTTTTTCATTTTCTAGGTATCTAGCCTGTAATTAAGACTTTGTTGAAAAGAAGACATAAAGTTTTTTTTCCTTTGACTTCTAAGTGTTTAAGCATTTCATAGTTGATATATGAGAGGCTGGTAGTCTTGTTATTTGAAAGGGATTGCAAAGTAACTTCAAGCTCTTCTACTTTTATTTCTTCTGTTAATGGTGAGTACCATGTTGAATCAATCTATTCCTTGAGTTGAAATTTTTTTTTTCAGGAGGGACTAAAACTTTCAAAATTAGTATTTCATTTTTTGAAAGCCTATTTGTGATATTCTTCAACCTTGCTTCTGATGATTTAGGGATCAGTAGCAATATAGTCACTCTCTTCTTGATTTCTGGATAGTACCTAATCCAATGTGATTCTAGGTTTTTTATGGTTTAAGACTGAGTTTAGCATTTGCTTTTAATTGGATTTAAAGTCATCACATCTGTTTTTCAAAGCTTCCTTGATTCAGTTTCTGATATGAAGACTTTCTTTTTTCTTGTATATTATTTTAAGGGTATATTATATTTTGATGATCTTTCTTAATTGCTCTGGAATTTCATTTTGTGATTAGGGAGATACCAATCCTTCATTGAGAGATTCATAAATGTCTCGTAGATTTTGAATAGCCTTTTTTATGTTCTCTATATCTTCTATAGTTCTTAAGTTCCAGTTAACTTGAATTTTCTTTAAAAGGAAGTGAATCATGTTGGCTTTCCTGTAGACTTCAAAATCTTTCTTTAGAATTACTGATTTTGTCTTGCCTTTTTTTCCTTTATTGGGAATAAAGTAAACTCTTTTTTTCCTGAGGTACTTGTATGCACTCTTAATAATTATAGTTTCGAGTTCTTGCCAAGCCTTTTCAAGCTCTTGGAGTTGTTTTTAGTCTCTTGCCAAGAAGGTTGTGTATCAATTTCTGGAAACTTGTGTTCTATCCAAAGTTTGAACTTTTCCCATTGTTCTGCAGTAAAATTTGCTAGATCTGATATTTTTTTATCTTTTGTTCTATATTGTTCTTGAGCCTAGTTTTTGAACAGATTATTTGTTGTCATTTTTATAAACAAAAGGATATGGTTACTACTAAAGATAAGTCCCTAAAGGTAGAGAAAGGAACAAAAGTCAAATATCCCTCACTAGAAAAAATTAAAATTTTTAAATAAATAACTATTAAAAAACTATCTATAATTGTTCTTTATTTTTCAAATCATTGATTTATAGTATTTTCTGACTTTTGTTCCTATTAAAGTGAAGAGCTATGAATTTTGTCCCTCAAAAAGGGACATAAGTGATCTGCAAAATTTTATATACTAAATACTTTAGGGACCCATCATTACCGTGGTCTGTTGCCCCCCTTTCGGAGAACTAACTTGCCTAGACTGAGTTAGTGCTTTTTTCCTTGTTTATTACAGTGAAAAAAAATTTAAGGGTTTTCTGTTTTTTCTAATCTAATTTGGTTATATGTTTTTGTTACCAGATGCAGCCCTTTGGTATATTTTGACTCCATCTGCTCTTCACTTTCTTATCCACTCTTGTTATCCCCTGAAATGTTTTCCACTTGTTTATGGCTTCACATATCTGTTTCCAGGTGGCTCTTACGATTTCTTGGAGTTTGTCGAAACATTCTATGAGGATTGGTTTGGCTTTCTTCTTGAAAGCTCTCACCCAGTTACATATTAGTTTTGCTATATCATGTGGGACTAGGCTTCTGGCTGTTATTTGAATCCATAAGTTGATCATTTCTATCTTGACCCTTGGGCCCATTCCTGTACCCAGTGCTTGCTTCATTTTTCTCTACTTTGGAGGAAATATATGATTGTATCTAACATGTAACTGCCAAATTCGAAGTTATTTTCATTGCATATATAAACGTGCGTTAGGTCTTTCACTGTTGCCTTGCACCTGATACATTGTCTAGATTTGTATAGGTCAGCCCTTCGTTCATGGAGCTTCGACATGGTTGGTAGTTTCTGGCTCCATGATTTTAGCATAAAGGTTCTTTATTGGTGATTCTCAGTGCTTGTATTTCCTGTCAAAATCTTTTTTGCTTTCAGGAAATCTACTAATGCTTCCCAGTCTATTGCCTCGTGGTATTGATCGATGTCACAATTTCTTTCTAAGTAACACCATTCCATGATTTGTTATTCCAAAAGTGATTTCGGATTGCTTGCCTACTGTTGTATTTTGTTACCTGTTCTCTGTACCAGAGTTCAAGTCCATTTTTGTTGCTGGAGATAATGTCTAACTTGGTTATTTGCCACTTTAACCTTGCGCGCTTGGCCTCTGAGTCCACCTTGCTATGTATATATGTCCCATTTCTTCTGATTTTTTCCACCTGAAGTTTGAGGTCCTTGAGATGACCAGGTCTTTTGTATATTCTATCAAATGTGCTATTTTGCTTCTATTTTTTATGACTGTTAAAGCTGTTGTGATCATTTGGATATCTGTGTGAATTATCACTTCTGATTTCCCTGGGAGAGTGGCTAATGCAATCGCAATTGTATTTAGTTCTGCCTCATTTGATGATACTTTTCGCAGGACTTTGAGTGCCGTTATTTCTGTCTCATCCCCTGTGATGATGTTGGTCGTGTAAAATGCAAGGGTATGAAAGTTTCTGTAATAGCTTGCATCTGTTGTGATTCTGATCTTCTTCCAGCTTTCCATACTTTGTTGCAAGCATTTGAGCTTTTTTAGGCTGGTGTTATCCTTGATCCAGCAGCCCAAACTATCTGTATGCGGGGATGTCGTGATGAAAACATCCTTCTATTCAGTCATAGAGTTGTTCTTATATTGAATAAGCCTTTCCTTAATATTGTCCAAGGATGTAAGCAACCTGGTTACTTTGCCTGTCCTTCCATCTTTTGTCACTTGTTTACTGCTCCCAGTAACTGCTATTGTGTCCTTATTAGAAAAGTTTATTATGTAGGTGTCCTCTTCGATATTTGTGTTGTTTTCACACCCCTCACATGTTTCAAGATGTGGCAAAGGACCGTTTATGATATAATGCCTTGCCATAGTTATGTTTATATCTTACTTTTAAATTTTTCCTATCAAAAGTTCTTCCTCTCCCATTTCTTTCAACATAGATATTCACACGAGTTTGTTCTTCTTTAGGTATTTGCTGCTCATCTTATCGGCCCAGGTTGTGCAGTGGAAGGGGTTCATACCAGAATTAAGATTGATTAGCCTTGTTGTATAATCCAGATGTAGGGTTCCTGTAGTGAGCTTGTTGATAATGTCTTCATAAAATAGAAGTTGTCTTCCTTGTGCTCTTTGCCCAATAATCTGGCATACTTGTGCCCAGCTAATAGTTTTAATTTTACTCTGGTTGGTGAATTGCTCCGCCCATCTTAGGTTATTTGTTCTGAGTTTATTCCTATACTTGTTGAACCATTGTGGGCCCATGAGTGTCTCCAGGGGGGTCAGTTCCGATTCTGATGTCTTATGTGTCTGCTTCACCTTTCTGAAAGAGAAGCCTTGCTTTTATGCATCAATAAGTATGTCTTGTAGGAAATTGGTACCCGTTGAATACATTTTTGGGCATTTTTCCAGAATATCTGTGTCTAATTATGCTGTTCATTGGAGGTTTATTACCTTTTCCCTATATAAATGTCCTGCATGATTGGTTGCTGGATGCAGCTTTTCGATTAATGTAATGTGCTTCTTAAACATGCATGCCTTAAGGTTGAAGATATTGTATTCCAAATCACTATGAAAAATGCAGTTGGGTGCTAATATTACAAAGCCTGCCTTGTGTTTGAAAATCCTCCTAAGTTTTCTATTGATGTTGTCGACTTTGGTATCCAAAAGGTGAAGATCTTGTACCAGATATTCTATCTTCAGCATGATTACATGATTGAGTAAATATTAGCTTGCTTGTCATTATTTTTTTGCATGATAGGCATCTGGTCAGGTTCGATGTTATCTGGCTGACCAAGTCTGTTTGATATTTCTTTTTCTCATCCCGATCAAACCATACTCCCAGATATCTAACTGCCCCCTGGGTAGCTCTAATCATGTTTTACTTGAAAGTTATTTCTAACTCTCATTTATTGTTAATTATAAGAAGCTCTAACTTCTCCAGGTTGACTTTAACTTGTGCAAGGTTGTAAAATGAGCTGGTTATCTTCAAGATGGCTTCGAGTTGCATTCAGTTCCCAGCTATCCATGCTGTATCATCCATATATGCTATAACTGATATGTTCGTGATACTTTGCGATGTTTGAAGTTGTGACATGTTATATGTCTTTGTTATGCTTCTGTATCCTTGTATTTTGCTGACCCTGTTTATTAGTGGGTCATAATAGATACACCATTGAAATGGTGATATTGCATCTCCTTGATCTATTCCATTTTTCACATCATATGGGTCTGTAATCCCTACTCCTGTGATAACTGTGTTTTTTCTATCCTTAAAGCCTTCCATTATGATGTTTATTAGCTTGTCTTGTAGTTTGATCCTTCTCATGGCCAGTATTAGTGTGGCTAAATCCACGTTATCGTATGCTTTGCTCATGTCTTGAAAAAAGATCCACACTTCCTTATTGTTTTCTCTTACATTTTCAATGATTGCATTTATTTCGAAAATGGGTTCCATTGTGCTTATCTTCGGCAAGGCTACCCAGTTGTGTTCAGACAATATCTCATGGCTGGTAAATATGCTAGACAGCTTGTTCACCAGTTTTTTTGTGAAAATCAAACTCAACAAACTAATTCTGAATGGGGAGGAGCCAGATATAGTCCTGAACGAGAATGAGATAAAATCAAGGGTAAAAGAACATTTTGAGAACTGGACCAAACAGCTGCATCTACGCGAAATGCTACAGGAATAGAGAGAAGAATATGAACCTCTCCAACATGTAGATGAGAAATAGTATGGAGAAACAGTAAGGGATTTTTCGTCAAAAGAAATAAAAGACATTATCACCAAGGCAAGCAAGATGTCAGCTCCGGGCCCATCACAAATCCCATATATAGCATTTCAACACCTGGGTCCTAAAGCAATTGGGAGTATCAAAAATATCTTTAATGTGATCTTACACTTTGGCGCGATGCCACAAGAATAGAAGGAAGGAACGATTTATCCAATCCCAAAGACATATGACTGGGGAATGACCTAACAAAGGTTAGACCCATCACACTTCTGGAGTCAATTAA
>CAJVPT010002260.1:0-18202 GCA_910592055.1 Acaulospora colombiana | reverse complement strand
AAGTGAAAACAAAAATCTATTTGTAACCCTAATTGATATAGATTATAGCTATATATAGTAAGAAGTTAAGATAGTTTTACAGATATATGGAAAACTCACAAATATTCATATATATAACTACTCAAAATCACAATGAAGAATCAAGGTACAAATCACTTATTATAAATAAAGCAATAAGCTAGAATATCTATAGATAATTTCTATCAAACAAAAATGATAAGGACTATTTTTACTCAATATAAATTCAATGATCCAGAAGTTGATAAAATTATTAAAAAATGTAATGGCCAGTCCCTAAGACTATATGGAATATACAATATCCTTGCAAGCCTATTAATATATGTCTTAAAACAAATCAAAGTAAAAGTAAATTACATATTCAAAAACTTTATATACTTAAGAGAAAAGAATATATAATTATATATTTTAGAATAATAGAAGATCTTAATAAAGCACTTAAACAGTATATTTTCCTATATAGACACAAACTCATATGGAATGTCAATGAATACTTCAAAATAGATACACAACAATAGGATAAAACCATAGAAAAAATAAATATCTCATATCAAGAAAGACATGAAAAAGCAAAATACAAAACTAACAGTATCCACTTGAAAAAATAAATGAATTCAATACAAATAAATATAATAATAACCTGGGTAGAATAGACATTATATTCAATAAAAAGTCTATATGGAAAGAAATTCATATAGAAGAATCTGATCCTGGATATAACATAGAAAACTTTGATATAGAATTTGGAAAAAAAAGATTAATATTCTATAAAACAAATATAAGAAATCTAAGACAAGGATACAATCAATAACTAGCAATAGAAAGCAACAGAAAACTGATTAATATATATAAAAAAAGATATATAATCAAAGAAATTGGCATAGAATATGTGTTAATCAATAATCCTGAAGAAATAAAAGAATAAGTCAGTGAACATATTTGAACTTGGACCCAGCACAGACACATCTTTGAACATAATGGTACAATATAGCAACAAGTATATCAACTGATCAGTGAAATTAATTCTAAATGGTATATATCTATAACAGTCCCTATTACTACTGCTAAAGTCAAAAAAGCTATTATCAATACTAGTAGTAAATCAACCTCCAGACCCTCTAACATATCATATATCATTTCAAGTATAGCAACAATAAAACAGTTAAGTTCATAAATAATATATTCAATCACATCCTCACAAAGGAAAAGCTCCCTAAAGAATAGAAAGAAGGTACTATATACCCAATCTCAAAATCTAAAGAATGATAACACAATATTAACATAATGTGACCTATCATACTTCTCAAATCAATCAAGAAAATATTTATAAAGATAATTAATAATAGACTAATCAAAGTGTTCCACTCATATCCTATTCTATCAGAAAACAACTGGACAGTCCTACCTGGAAATAGTATACAAGAGCCAATCACAATCATAAATCAAATCTTGAAAGACATAAGAGAAAGAAACAAACCATGTTATATACTATTTCAAGATATGAGCAAAGCCTTGATTCTATTAATATATAGAGACTAATATTAGTACCACAACAAATAAAAATTCTTAACAAACTAATTAACATCATAATAGACTGTTTCAAAGACAAATTCAACAAAGTTATTACCTTCTTTAGACTTACTGACTTATATAGAGTGGAAGAGGGTATCAATTAAGAAGATATAGCATCACTCTTTCTTTGGTATATTTATTACAACTCCCTCATCACTACAATAAACAAAATAAAAGGTTACTAAATGGAATACCAGAAATCTATTCTCGACAATGACTGTCTGAACAAAATTAACATCTCAATAATAGCATATATGAATGATATACAATCATTATCTAGAACTATAAACAACTCAAAGATATTACAATGATCTGTTCTTTCTTTTATCATCTCAATAGAATTACAGTCAATCTATTTAAATCAGAGTTAATAATACTCAATACATCACAAGAGAATCTACAGTACAATTTCTCTAGTATCCAAAACACAAGCCATTAGAGTACTTGGTATATGGCACAAATGACAAAAAGGGAAAAAGTATCAATGAGAACTCATAAAAAAAAAATATACATAATGAGTAATATTACAATCTGAAAAAATATTGCAGACAAGATATATGTATATATTTTAAATAATGTCTTCTTTCCATCCATCAAATATTTGCTGATGGATTTGATTCTTTTAAAACACAAAACCAATTGGATAAGTAAAAGATTCAATCCAGTTTCAAAAAAAAAGTTCAACTGGCATCTTCCACTTCAAAATCAATAATATACAGCAGTACCCTATATAATATTATGGAAACATATACTTGACAGCTAAAAAAATATTGCAGCAACATATAAGAACTCTATGCTTGCAACAATATTGCAGGCCAAACAATAAGACTATAAATATGATAACTGCAATGGACAGTATAGCAAAGCCAGGACATCTTAAAGTAGTACCCAAAACTTTATATCCTTTGGATCAATTTCTTATAAAACTTTATTAAAGAAATTCAAGTATATAAAATCTTAATACACTAACATATCAAAAGAAGTGTTCATGCAATTGAACTGATATATATTGAAGATATCATAAATACAGTAACCTACAACAAAATTAGAAAAAGCCTTAAAATACACAATATAATTTGGATTGAATAAATACTTAATACCTACTGTACCAAGGTGCTCAAATAGCATCAAGTGGGATACAGTATAACAAAATAAACAAAAAAAAAAGAGCCATTATGGTTTTAACAACTCAAATCAACAATTTAATAATATATAAACAAATATGAAATATATAATATTCTCAACCCCAAAGTATAGATCATACTTGTTATATAACCACTTTCTGAAAATTCAGTAGAATTTGACTATTCTGATACTGCACAAAAAGGAAAAACAATACTATCACCCTGGATAGATGCATCAGTTCAAAAGAAAGTACACTTAAACTATGCCACTATATTATGGGTAACAAATTCCCAATAGAAAAATGCAAAGGCTACAACTTTAATGAAAACATAAACAACAGATCCAGTATATACTGTTTCAAGGCATAGCGATACGTAACTACAGTGGTACTAGTTTTATCAACATTGAAATCAATCCATGCCATTGAACCAAGCACAAAGCTAAGAATACAAATATTACTCAACAGTATTGATAAATGGTCACAAGAACCCAATAATACTCTTAATTCAATATAAATAGATAGTACCCTAGCTCCCATAAAGAGATTAACAGAACTCCTAGAATTAATCAACTTGATCAAACAAAGACTTATTAGTATTGTTAAAAAGATGGAAACAAATAAAAAAATCCATATAACAACTGATGAAACCTTCAATATCAAATAACTGATATCAATAGATATTGAAATAGTCATAAAAAATAACCTCAGAAATATTCTAGAAATGTTTAGGATGAAAATCAATAAACAAGTATCAGCTTTCAGAGCAAAAATATTTGTAGCAACAGTTGCTATAGTATACACATTACATAGAACTATCATTTAAATGCATACAGACTTTACCAAACTAATTAAGAAAATAACCAGTACAACAGTTCAAAAAACCAAAGACATCTTTGAATACAGACTCATCTACAGCCTATATTTGACTATTCAAGCTTTATATCAAATAATCCATTGGAACAAGATAGACAAAGACTATAATATAAATATTGCTCTCAATACAGAAGATGAGATAAATAAAACAGTACTGACAAATAACACAGAAAATGGTATTGCAAAACTGATTATCATGAAAAACATAACAACCATCTTAATATATAATAAAAGGATCGAAATATCTGGTCCAATCTGCAAATCACTGAAACAGATATACAGTAATAAACAGAACTAATATATAAATAAATTCATTATCAAAGAAACAGTGACATCTTACTATGATAGAAAAATACCATAAATTAAAAACTATTCACAAAACTCCTATACTTATTCAAATTTTCTGAAATATATATAAACAACTTTAATTATATCCAATGAAGATTTGCAATCAAATTGTGAAATTCTGAACTTTCAACTATGGACAAGCTATATAAAATAAAATCTGAAATATATATATTAGTTCAATGTTTTGCATACTCTGCGAAAGAAGACAGTATTCATCCTTTTCAATGTTTACACAATGGAATTGAAATCAATAAAATAATCATCTCAATTATATACCAAAAAATCACAGCAAGAACAGAAAAAAAAAAAAGTATGCTTATATACTGCAAAAGATGAAATCCTCAAATATATTCAAAAATTGATTCTATGGAATCTCTTAATCAAAGGTACTATCAGTAAGAATATAATAAGTACTATCAGTAAGTTTACAAGCCTAGACAAGGTAGTGGAGATTATTCGAAGCTATACTAACAATATCTACTTCATTACATACAATATTTGAAGAAACAGATGTGAATACCTTCAAACATGGGAAAAAGTATAAGGTATTACTAATAAAATAAAAAAAAAGAAGAAATTCAAGAGCAATCAACTCCAATCTCATCTCTAGGGGCAGACACCAATGCAACTGTTGAATATTATATCAACATATTAAAAAACATCATTAAAGGTTTTTCAAACATATATAATATCTTTACTATACACTCTAATAGAGCCTAGATATGTTAGTATCTCAACAGAGAACAACATGTTGCAATGGATATAGTATTAATTGATTTTATTGTTTCATTAAATATAGAAAAGTTTGCAAAATTGTTTTGTATACAAGAATAAATATAATGCATATAATTAATAAAATGAATAAAGTTGTGTGTATTTTTAAAAAAAAAATTTAATTCATTAACTCTTTTCCAAAAATTTTAAAAACTGAAAAACTTTCTTTTAAAGCAAAAATATAAAATAAACTCTATTTTTGTTATCAAGTAGCAACAACCTCCAAGATGGTTTTTACGAGGTAATTAAGAAATCTTGTAAGGTAGATAATACTGGAATATAATATTAACAGAATCAGCAAAAACAACAACAAAATTCTGAAACTTAAAGCAAAGCAACAATCCCCTTCTCGCAACTTAGACACATACTCCTAGAAACTAGAATATTATATCAGAAGAAAACATCAGATAAGAGAAAAAAAAAAAGAACGGAAATCAAGCAAACAGGATAGACATAAAGTTAACTACATAGAGAATAGAAAATAAAAATGAGACCAGCCTTGGAACCAACAGAGCACTCTCACTAAATACAGTAAACACCATTGAAGATGAAGTTATCTCAGATACTCCAGTCAAGACAGCCTATTAAACATCACTAGCCAGACTGGATATAGTTATGAAAATCAAGCAAACAAACAAGGAATGTCAATTCCCTCTCAAAACTATCAAGGATATTAAGAGATCCTCAAACCAGGGAAAGCTTTTATCAACCTGGATCTGATTCTTAGATAAATAGTCAAGAAAGTGGACTTCATTAGACAGAAAATGATGCACCTCCCTTTTCTAAAAGATGTGAAGTATAAATATTCAATTGAAAAATTGCAGATTACTGTATTTTTGACAATTAAGAGAAAGCATACATAATATATAAAATAAATATTACAGAGAATAAAAATATCAAATTTAGGAAAATTATTGTATTGGGATCCCAAGAAAGTAATTTCATGCAATTAAAATATAAAACATCTCCTTATACTTCACCACAACAGACTTAGCAAAGTTTTTCAATGAACAAATCAGCATTGACTATATAACTTTATAGAAAGCTGAGTTATTTTAGATAGTAAACATTACTTTTTTTAATATATTAGACTATATAAAGATTAACCAGGAGAGATCACTTATATAAGGTTACTACTTATACAGGATTTTCCCATTCTACAAGACTTATAAAGTCAAAGAAGAAAGAGAATACCACAGTATCACCCTTATAAAACTATCACTTGATACAATAGTATCAGACTTGACAGTTATTACTACAAGCACAAAAATCCAATTAGTATAAATACTTTAGGATAATAATAACCAAGTCAAGAGATTTGTTGTTTTTACCTTCTAGTTAAGAGAATATCTTCAGACTGCTAAATCCTTAGCTCCCTTAATAAGAGAAACACAAATACAATGAATTCAATAATAGATTCTTCTATGTTGTATCTGTGACTTATCTAAACATAACATGTATACATATCTTAACAAACCAAAGATACTTCTCTCAAGACAGTATACAAATAGATCAAATAGTCCCAGAATTTATTCACAATAAAGAAGAGAGCCAATATTTAATCAAGGTACTCATAGAAATTTCAGCATTGATAACAATCCAAGAGCTATGCAAATATCCTGAAATATGGCCAAAGACTGGAAAAAAATAGTGTCATGATGATATCTGAAACATACTATTATTAGTTCAAAAAGATATAAAAGAAATGAAAAGTAACTTGCAAAATCTAGCTAAAAGAGTAGATGCCTAGAACAAGAATGTGTCAATGGATACTTTAAAAGTATCAATAAACTTATAAAAAAATTGAAAGAAAACATAAATATCAATAGCAAGAAGCATCCAAAGGGTCCTAATTATAGCATTAAGAACATAAAGAAATCTCAGAAATGTATCAACAACAACTAAATAGAATAAGTGCAATAATGGAAGAAATAATCAACCTCATTAAGATCTCATAACAGACAGTTTCAAATGGATATAACTTATTATACTAATATGATAAAGAGCAATACAACAGAATTCTCAAGTGAAGAAAGTAGTAAACAAAAAACCTTAACATTACTTAAACAATTATTAACTTCAAAATCAACTTACAGCAAACACTACATCACAGAATATAACTATGGACATATAGAAAATAAAAATATTACTAGCTATGCCTTATGAACAATTATAATATATAGTATAAGAGGAATAATAGAAAATAATAAATAGAACTTCTGGTTAGAATACTGCTTAGAAAAAAACTAGAAAATCATAATTACAACAGAAACCAATAGAAATGAATAACAGATCAAATATTGGAAATATTATAAATACAAGTTAATGATATCAGTAAACAGATACAGAAAATAGGAAATGGATAAGCATAGCTATACACAAGAATATTGTGACCAGAATATTCAGGAAACAAGAAGTTAAGAGAAGAACTATTACAATAGATATAGTGTTTCCAAGGAAATAAAAACTGAGGATCATAGAAGTATACCTTTTACCAAGAAGTAGCAATAACAAAAACAAGATAGATATGGAATATACTATATAGAAATGAATAACATAGGTAGAGAATATAAATGTATATATCATAATAAGTGAAGACTTCAATATTACTCCAATCTATCTATAAACAAATAGAGCTTCCACAGGCAATCTATCACTCATAATTAGAAACTTCAAAGACATATTCAGAATATATATATATATATATATTTTTAACCTGGCAAAGTTTTGTCATTGAGTTTTTATTTATTCATTAATATAGGCTTATATATGTAAATTTAATTGCGAGTCTATATATTTATAAAAGAAAATAAATACCATGACTCAATATTCTATTACTAGAAACCCTGTAACTTACTGCAGTCTACCTTAGTAAGTGCTAGTATATCAAAACTCCACTAGCATTAATATTGATAAAAAAGAAGAAAAAGGAAAATAGCTGTTTCTTAAAGTTTTTTCTATTACTATATAATATTTGTTAGTTCTATGTATAGTTTCTGAACCTATCCTTTAGGCATTTTTTGGATCAACTTGGACCCATTCTGGCTCCAGATCAGCCTTGAAGCTTTTAATAGCCTGTGTTATTAGTGAGTCTGGGCTTTGTGATATGGTTTACTGATACGTCCTTTTGTTTGTTATACACATTTAGGATAAACAATCCAACACAAAAGAAATCCATATAAAATAATAGTAAAAAAACCTACAGTAGAATCAATTAGATATAGTACTTATAACAAGAAACCTGGTAAATAAGAGACTCATATATAATATACTATCCAGATATTTTGTACAAAAGCAATCACGAAATCATAATCATTAAAGTGGATACATAGCAATTCAACAACAACAGTCACCAAAAGATTTATAGAAGCAACTCATATTACAACTGGCACAAAACAAATATTAAACAATGGAAAAAATTTAAAAGTGCTATTAAAGACAATATAGAAAGGAGTGATAGGATAAAATAAGAAAACATAGAAAACAAATGAATTAAATTCAAAAAATTTCTCCTTATAGTAGGAAGCTATTACATTTTTAATATAAAATCAAAAAAGGAACAAGGGAATAAGGAAATCTTTAACTTTGTACAGGAAAATCATTAACATCCAAATACTATTAGAACTGCTCCAAAAAATATCGATACTTCCAATAAACATATAGAACTTCTTATACTAAATCAAATCAGCAATATATAAAAAGACTTCCCAGAGCTAACAAGGGAACTGACCTATATAAAATAACTAATCAAAATAATAAGCAAATACAATGAAAGAAGATATGTAGCGAATATATCATCTAATACAAAACTACTGTCAAGTTTATAACCAACTATAAAAAAAACAAGAGAATATAGTAATATATAGAAAGATGTCAATAATGGCTATTGAATAACAAGAGATTAATAATAAATAGCATCCTAAAAAGACCTAACAGAGCCATAGTGACAGACAAACTGATAGTTGAAAGAGAAGATTAGATAGAGGTAATTATAGAATTAGAGAAGATAAAAACAAAATAGCAGAACATTTTAAAGTCTAGACTTGCTGTAGAGAGACTATATTGGTAAAAACTTTAGCCAAATAAGTATAACAATATACATCAAGCAGCAGGATTCAAGAACACTGGTTCGAGAACCTTATAGAACAAGTAATTACACAGGTTTGCAAAAAGTAATTAGGAATAGAAGCTTCAAATCTATTAAGAACCAGATGATATTCTATATAGTGCATACAAAAATCTAGGGTTAAAAGTGATTACTTGGCTTACAAATCTATATAACAGTATACTGCTTCAAAGAAAAACATCAAGAGAATGAAGCACAGGACACATATATCCAATCCCAAATCTAAAGACTGGTAGAACAGAATTAAAATAATCAGGTATATCATATTACTTATTGTAGGAAGAAAGATATTTATGAAAATCCCAAGTGATCACTTTGCATACTATTGTACTAAATACAATACTCTCAATAAACTAAATTGGGCAGCATTTCTAGGTAGCAACATATAAGCTTCTATATATATAATGAACCTATGCATAGAACATATACAGAGAGAGAAGAAAAAGCTATGGATTCTTAACCAAGATATGATAAAGACTTATGACTCTATCAATATAGAGATGCTAGTAAAAATAATAAAATATATTAAGATATCACAAAGAGTAATAAGCATTATACAAGTTCTACTCAAAGATAGAGAAAACAAGATTATAATAGCACATGGATTTATCTCCTAATATAAAGTACTGGATGGCATCGATTAGGAGAACACAATATCATTAATTTTATGGCATATCTTCTATAGTTCATTGCTAACAAAGATTGACTTATCAATAAGAGAATACAAATATACTATCAGGATAAAGAGGTCTATAGAGGAGCCATACAAGAAAAGATATATAGAAGTCAAAACCAGCATATACATAGATAATATATTATGGCTGACAGATAGCTCAAAAGAATTGCAAGAGATTCTAGACATAGTCACAGAATTTTACAACTATAATGATATCGAAATTAATTCCCAAAAGTTATAACTAATTATAATTAATGGCCCAACAGAAGACTTTGAATAGAACTTCACTTTCAAAGGAGGAATATAAAAGATAGTATGCTGGACACTTCAATGAGAATGCTAGAAGTATGGCTAAATAGTTTAGGGAAGAAGATATATCAGAAACAACTCATTGCTGAGAAAGTCCAAAAGATAAACAAACTAATAGATTGGAAGACAACTATAAGTAAATAGATGAGAAATATAATAAACCATGTCTTATGCCAAGTATAGAATATCTTTTAAATAATATGATACTCCTGAAAAGCACCTGCAACTATCTGATAGAAAAGATTGTAACAAGATACAAGCATAAATGTAAAATAGCTATCACATTTCCAAATATACTACTAATACTCAACAGTATAATATATTATTCCAAGATTTATAGCTTAAATAGTATTTGAATACTATAAAAAGAAAGTTAAATAACAGGGCTAGATGATAGATTAAATAATCTAGAGCCAGCTGAAATCACAATAATTATCAAACTTAAGTAAGCACAAACCAAATATTGAAAGGCTAATAACCTACTTGCTTGTGGTTTACTGAATTATTTTTCAAAAAGAAATAACTTTATGCTATAAATATTGAAACTAATCAAGGATATAGACATTATCTTTTAAAGTTAAAATAAAATAATATTTTTGAATGAGTCAGGGAAACAGTCCAATTAAAGAACACTTATCAAAGAAACAATATTGAAAAGCTATTCTATTATTAAGAAACAACAAGTTAATATATATAGATTAGCTAGTTGACTATGAAATAAAAAAAGTAAAAAATTGACAAATGCTTTAACTTTTATAAAAAATGAGCAAAAAATTCATTTCAGGATAGTATTAATCTATAACCAAGATAATACAAGAAAATAAATTAAAATAGTTCATAAATCCTAAAAAGAAGAATAGATCAAATGAAGTCCAGAACATTCTATCCTCAACTTCAATTTTGATAAATAGCAAAAACTCTGAATGTTTATAAGAAGCAAGTTTCAATAGCAACAGGTAGTTTGGAAAAACTAATTTTAGATTATACTAGAATACATGCTAATATAGAGTACTTCAAATATGCCAGTCTCTTTAAAAATCAAGAATAAAAATTAATCCAATGTCAAAAATGTATAGAAAATACAAATATAGAAGGTTGATGTATATTGAAACAAATATAGAAAAATATATATGGTTTTCTATCTTAATGCAAGAAAGTCAATTAGAAAAGCCCAACTATAGAAATCTCTAAGTCCTGAAGAAGCATTAAAAGAAATAATACAGTATATAAAACAATCTATAATAATCAAGTAACCATCTTGAATAAAAGAATACTATCGGTTGAAATAAAAAATTGAAAGGAAAATATTATTAAAGTTTATATAGAAGAAGATACTTATTAAATTCATCTGATTGAGATACTTAAGTACAACAAAAAAAAAAAGAAACAATAATCTTTTCCTTAAATAGATTCCTTATAAAGTATATAAGTATAAATATGAAGATAAAAACAATATAAATACAAATGGAGAGGCAAGAAAAGAAAGCAAGTTTCAAATCAAAGTAGTTGATTGGCCTTTATCTACTAGAAAAAAATTAGTAGCCATAGTAATTATATTACTAGTAGCTCTAATAGACAGTATAGTTAATATCTATATAAATAGTTAAGCCTATATCTCAAAGTGAAAAATCATAAAAAAAAAAAACCCTAGAATGAATTACAAAAATAATTAAAAAATCAAAACTAGTCTTTGTAGATACAAATATTAAATCTAATAAAAAAAAAAAAGATAGATCTTAAGCTTATCATACTCAAGACATACTATATTTTAATATTTAGTATAATGAAGAAGCAGATGTCCTTGCCAAAGAAGTGCTAAAATTCCAAGTAATAAATAAAAAAATCTTATTTTAATCAATATATTATAGAAATTAAATTGCAAGATACAGTATTGAATACTTCTATAAGACAAGTTATTAGAAAAACAAATAATAAAATAACAGCTTATCAATGGCAACTCAAAGTAAAATCAAGAAGAAATAGGATTAACAAATTCAAGATCAATACAAATATCTAGCATGGAAACAATTTAAGAATGGGTATATATATAATACCTTCTTTAAAAGCTCATAAGATAAAAGCTTTTTTGTCAAGTTGATTAATGATAAGCTATTAATATTAACTAAGCTGGCAATAAAAAGACTGGATCTTTATAAGCAAGTAAAATATATTATTTGTAGCCAAAAAGAAGAAACAATAGAATACTTGCTAAAATATTTAACTTACAAGACTCAGTAAAATAAGGTATAACAAAAAAGAATAGAATAAGTCTTGAAAGAATTCAAAAAGCTTTTAAAAAATAAAAAAAAAAGAATATGAAAAGAAAGAGCTAAATATAATAATAGATAATAAAATATAAATAGGAGAAATTGATAATTAAATAGTGAAACTAATAAAAAGAATCTCACAAACTAGTCAGAATACACTTAGCTTTTATATGAACTAATAAAAAAAGACCTAATTTTAAAAATAGCAGATTTGAAGTGTTACAGTAAAAGAGTTAAAAAAAAGACAAGAAAGTGAATAATGAAAATACAGAAGAAAGTATATAACCATTTCTGAAAGAAAATATCAAATATCAAATATGAAAGATAATCAAGTAGAAGCAAATATCAAGAATCTATAAAAATAACAAAATAAAAAGATCAATATATCCTTGGAGTCAAAAAAGTAAAATCAAGAGTAAAAAAAGTCTGTTTATAAAAAAATTAGTATATAAGGAGAAAATAATTGAAGATAAGAGGTTAAAAGAAATTTTACTAAATAGTATAAAATATGATATAAAGTGTTTGGGTTTTGATCTCTATCAGAATTTGAATAAGTGATTTATAGTAGTAATCTGCAAACAATAATATTAGAAGTTGAAAGGATTTTTATCTAAATTACTAATGGAGTAATGAATTACTTCTAATGTTGTACTTAGAAAAGTAATACAATCAAAATAAATGAGTTAGAGAATTAGCTTTAGTACCTTATTTTATATGTACAGCTTACAAATATTTAATACAGTATATATAATTAATCTAATAGAAAGTATTAAAAAAAAAACCAAAAAATTTTTAAAAATTCTTTTTTATGAAAAAAAAACTCTTTCCCACTCGTATCAAATTTTTGAAAATTTCCTTTTATGGTAACAACCCAAAGTTCACAAGAAAAAACCTAATGCTCACAAAGAGCCCCTTCAACAAATATGTTCAGAAGGGCCCTCAGAGTCAAGGACACAGTGGCAAACTACACTGGTGAAAGAATCATCACTGGCAGTGGTAAAATTACAAGACCGCTTCTCAAGACCAAACTCACAAGCAAATTCAACCCACTTACCAGTATAAAAAGAAACAGAACGATAGCAAACAAGAAAAAGGAGGTAGCAGTCCCAACAACTACAAAGGACCTTACTCAAAATCAAGAC
Source organism: Acaulospora colombiana (assembly GCA_910592055.1). Classification (NCBI taxonomy): domain Eukaryota; kingdom Fungi; phylum Glomeromycota; class Glomeromycetes; order Diversisporales; family Acaulosporaceae; genus Acaulospora; species Acaulospora colombiana. The sequence goes on along the minus strand of CAJVPT010002260.1, from coordinate 4,971 downwards.
GAAAGCATGGAGCTTGAGAATGTAGAACTAGACAACAGCATGAATTCCAAAGAGGATACCATAGAAATCCTCAAGACAACAGAAGAAATGAACACTGAATCTAGGTCACCATTACCGGTAACAGTAGCATCAACAACTACAACATTAAAAGAAGAGAAAGAGGCCCCAAACGTCATAGAAAACATCACCAAAAAACAGTACAGTTATGAAGAAGAGCAGAGACCGAGGGCTACTACCACAAAAGGGGCGAACTCCCAAGAACCCTCAGACACACTTGGTCCAGGAAAGATTTATATGAACATAGCTGCCCAGACTTTCAACAGAGGAGAAAATTCACCAAGTACATAATAAACTGGGGCATCTACCAACCCTGAAACATGTTCGTATCGAAGAGCCAATCGGATCCCCGACTATTGCAGTCATCTTTGACAACTACCATGAGGTCATAGCTGCATACGAGATTTAGATCACTGACAATGAAAATTCTAAATTTAGATTAGCACCCCAACTTGGCACAACAGAATGCAAATCCCAATTCATTAGAATCTGAAACATCCCAACCATTTCCAAAAAAAGAATATCGCAACCCTATTTCAAGACAAAACCCAGATCGAATACATAATCTTACAACCAGCAGGACAAGTCAAATCTGGAATTGTCCAATTCAGTACAATGAAGGTGTATGAGGAACAGGTCTAGAACTGAGCCATCTACAAGGATACCTTCTGTATAAGGACATATTCAATGGTCAGAACCCACATCATAAGAGAGAAGAGGAACCAGTACAGCGCAACTCTTGCCAACCTTCCACAAGGAACCTCAGTGAAAGAACTCAAGGAAATAATCGAATAGACAGAAGCTCAAGTGGTATATATCCCCCTCAACTCTACAAATCAGAATAAACACTTTGCTATTCTGTATTACAAAGATGACAGAAACCTAAACAGAGCAAGAGACATAAACTTACACCTTCAAGGAAATGAATTAGTTTGTGTTACAAGATCAATCAAACTATACTTCAACTGTGGAACTCAGGACCATAATCACGCACACTGCCCAACAACAAAGGGGAACTCAACACCCAGAGATAGAATGAACAGACTGGGCCAACCAAGGCTTCGGCCAAACAACATGAAAGAATACCTTCTATTGAAACAAGACAGGAGAACAACTTCTCACCCTCCCTCTCTAGGCCACACATACGTGAGCGTTGTCAAAGGATCCCATACAATCACAAGTAGAGAAGACGTATTAGAAATTCTCAGACAAATCCAAGTGGACATAGTAGTCATCAAACACTAAGTGTATATCCTGGACAAAAGAGTTACAGTAATCGAAGCAGGTCCCCAAGTCAAAGCCAAAGGGCCAACAATTACAGACTCTCCTTTCCAAGATGAACTTTTATCTGAAAGTTCAAGTTTTCGAACTTCATCATCAAAAAGATTGGATATCAGATAACAACAAAGGCTAATTAATGAAAGAATCAATCAAATGGAATCCACGATAACATCCACCATGAAAGAAATGATGGATTGCCTCGACACACCTATCAATACAACTAATAGTTCAAAACTGATCCCCTCTTTCCTCCTAAACAATTATGATTAGAAAGCAACTAGAAGATCAAGCCTGCAACAAGCAAAACGGAGGAAATTTCAACATCAATGAACCACACAACATCTGGAAATTAGGAACTTTAAATGTTAGAGGGATTAACTCACAAGCAGACAAAATAGCAATTCTAGAATATGGACATGAACAACAATTGGACATACTGGGAATCACTGAAACCTGGCTTCCAGACAATCAAAAATGGCATGACAAGGAAGAAAGATTTCAAATATGGTCCACAAAACCAATATAACAGTCATATGAAACAGGAGTAAGCATTCTAATAAAGAAAAAATGGGCAACACACATCTTCAGGATTGAGGAATGCATTAACCAGGGAATCGCATTAGACATGGCATTCAAAGGATGAATCCAATATAGGATACTAACAATCTACAACTCATCCGATGTGACAAACAAACAAGACAGAAGAAAATTGTTATAATGGAGCAAAACAAAAATCAGTGAGGCAAAAAGCAACAATATGTTCATAATAGTAATGGGTAATCTTAACAAAGTAGCTGACCATCAGAAAAACTGAACAATAGGAAAAGACAAAAGAAACAAATCCAAGCATTTTATAAACTTACTAGAGACCTTCAACTTCATAGACACATTTCAACAGGTCCACCCCAAAGAAAGAAGCTACACATATATCAGAATGAAGTTGAATTATGGAAGCAGACTGGATTATATATGGGTTTCTAGCCCACTGCAATCATACATCATAAACATAGAACACATTGAGGTGAAAACAGTAATTAGAACAGATCACAGAATGGTAGTCACACACCTCGAGACATCACATACCTTCTGGAGTAAACTATCTAATAGGAAAAATAATATATAAAACATTATAGATTACATGAACTCCAGCCCTAAAGAATAGACTAAGTTTACCAGGAAATTGGAAGGAATATCAGCAGAGTTCTTCAGGAAAGATGCCAAAATGGTAGAGGAAATATGGAAATACTTCAAAGAATCAATCAAGACAGCAGCAGAAACTTTGTTAAAAAGAAATAAAGAAGAAAAAACATTGGTACCATCCATAAGTCCAAATATAAGAAGATCATGCAAAAATCACTCAAAATCAGCAGATTATATAAAAAATGCCTAGCATGGAGAACAAATCCAGATACATGCACACCTACCATAGAAGTACAAATCATAGAATTGATACAAGAAATCAAGAGATTGAGGATCCTCGTAACAGAACCCCCCCTCTTCATGCAAGACACAATCGACAACAATGAAGAACTACAGAGGTGGCTACTAAAGACAAAGGAAATCTGGGTGATAGAGAACAAAATAGTGAAAATTACGATCAAAAAAGAGAAAGGGAGAACAATCCAAAAACATATCGAACAAAGATATAAAAACCTAGAGGAACACCCGAAGAAGATGATCAACAGCATCCTAAATTGAAAACCCAGATTCATAGATACACAGAGACTGATAGAACAGAAAACAGGGAACGAAGTGGAAATAATTACAGATCTATCTACAATAAAGACCAAAATCTGAAACCACTTCCAAGAATGGACAAGACCTAGACGAACACTGAATATAAAGAACTTCCCACATTGGGAAAAACAATATAGGTCCAAATAAAGAATTCAAGAGAAGTGATTCAATAACATGCTAGCCCCAATAGAAACAACAGAAATAAGAAACGCAATCCAGGGAAAAAAAAACAGTAGTGTCCCAGGACCATCAGGAATCCCATACATAGTGCTTAAGAACCTGGGAGAGAAGGAAACGAAGCTAGTAGAGGTACTCTTCAACAAAATCCTGAGAACAGGAAAAGTCCCGAAGGACTGAAAGAATGGAAATGTTTACCCAATCCCGAAACTGAAAGGACTGGATAGGAAACATCAACATCACCTGACCTATTACACTTCTGGAAACAACAAGGAAAGTATTTATGAGCATTTTGATAACAAGACTGGTGACAACCTGCACTAAACATCAAATACTGTGCACTAACAATTGGGCAGGACTATCCGGAGGCAGTACATAGGAGCCAATCCATATTCTCAACAATGTCATGAAGGAGGCCAGAGAATTCAAAAAAGAAGCCTGAATCTTCAGCCAAGATATAAGCAAGGCATATGACTCAACAAACAGAGACATGTTAATCCAGGCACTGAAAAGAATCTGAGTTCCGGAAGACATAATTGAAATACTAAATGATACACTATAGGACAGAAATGACAAAGTAATTATAGTACATGGCTTAATCGAAGAATACCTAGTACAGGATGGAATTAACCAAGGAGACACCATATTCCTATTTCTCTGGAGAGTATATTATGACTCATTATTACAAGAAATTGAAGACCAGCACACTGGCTACACAATGGAAACAGAAATGTTTCTTGATTTGACCTTACCAAACCAAAATGAAATTGCCAACAAAATAACAAAGCAAGCAAAGATCGCAGCTATAGTATATATGGATAACACCACCTGGTTCGCAAGTAACAAAGTAGACATGCAAGCCATTCTAGATAAAGCCATCGAGTTCCTAAGAATAAACGACATACAGGTGAACAATGAGAAATTCTCCTTGATTTGTATAAATATACCTACAAAACAAAGAAATGAAAATATACAACTCAATGGAGTACAGATCCGGCTGGTATGACAAAATGAAGCAATAAGAATTTTAGGGTATAGATAACAGAAGATGGAAAGAAAACCCGACAGAAAAAGATCATTAAAGAAAAAATAGATATCATTACAAGAACACTAGTTTGGAAAAAAATTACAAACAAACAGACACAATACATAATTAATCAGGCCCTCTTTCTAGCGATTGAATACTTATTCAATGACTTAGTTCTATCAGAAAGGGAATGTGACAAGCTAAGTAGTAAGATAAACAAGACTTTTAAATACAAAGCTGACCTCTCATTAACAACCTCAAACAGTATTCTCCATGCAGATTTTGGTTACAAACTGTTTAACCTATGGGACCGACAAATCCTAATGCATGGAAAAAACCTAATGAATCGACTTAATAGTCACAACCTTGACGGAATTACTACTCAAATCAGACTCCAACAACTTCAAAACAATTATTGGTCAAATACTTCAATACTTATAGACAGATTCCCCTTTTGAACTATGAAGAGGAATAATCTAACAAATGACATTTTAAATATGATAAAATTACAAGAAATCATATTGGCACCAATGGCACATACATGGTTTGAAAAACCAGTAAAGAATAAGGGTAAGGCAATCAAGGAATTAGTAACAGAGGAATGGTACAACAAACATAGAACCTTCCTCAAGCGCAGAAGGATAATGTTCAAAGACCAACTCCTGAATGACAACAAAACAAGAATTCTATCA
>CAJVPT010002259.1:0-18203 GCA_910592055.1 Acaulospora colombiana | reverse complement strand
TCTCTTAAAGTAAAACTTTAAGTTGGTTTAAGAATAGTATTAAGACTTTATTAACAAAGAAATAAAAAATTTCTTGCGAACATCTTTTTTGTATATGGGCAGAGGATCAGTGGAAAGAGTTTTATAATATAAGAAAAATTGAAATTTACTTTTATACTTAAAATGTGTTTATTAAATATAATATAAATGTTTAATTATAGTATTTTTATCCTATTTTAATAAATATGTACTTTGTTTTTTTAAAGATTAATAAACTACTATTTAACCTGGTTGCGGATAATTAAAAAAAAATAATAATACAATTGCAAATTAAAAATAATAAAAAATAAAATAAAAATAATATAATATATTGTTAAAATATTTTGAATAGTTAATCATATTTAATAAATATTTTGTAACTAATTTTTAAAAATTATTGTTCTATAGTTAAAGTTTAAAATAAAATAAATTAAATTTTTATAACATTCCATAAAAACTTTTTAAATAAGTAGTATGTTTATTTACTAGGAGAGTATCTATCCAAAGTACTTATAAAACATATTATTTCTATAGTCAAACTTTAAAGACTTTGGCTTAAAACAAGTTTGTTAATAAAAGAATTGATTTATTTTAGATCCTACATATATAAGTAGTCAATGGATATAATAAACACATACAGTACTACCGACCTGATTTAATGAATTATTGCAAAAGAATCTTAATCCTTTTTAAAATAGATAAAAAAAAAATTTTTTTAAAGCTTTAAATCCCTAATAAAGTACATATATTTAATATTAATTGAAATTTTTAAATACATATATTCCTCAATATTTGTCACAAATTATTTATCCAAGAAGTGTATTCAAAACAGCTGCAATTCTAATTCCGGCGATAGCCAAGAGCTTTTCCATGACTTTACCTCTGACAATTCTTTCATAATATTTACCAATACTTAAATCCTTCTCAGGTTCATAACCATTAAAAACGATTTTACAATTTAATGCGTTCAAAGCAACAAATCCCTAGGTAATAAAAAAGTTGCTATTTATTCAAGCTGAGATCTTTCTCTTCTATTATCCTGGTCAGGCAAAGTTCAAGACTAAGGTCTTCTTTTTATTCTGGTCAGGCGATAAGATCAAATGGTCTTTAGTCCATGTTAAACTTCAACCTTTGGTTACAGTTGAGAATACATTTCCTCAGAAGTTATTGAAGGATATCACAATCAATGAGGATCCTCATCACTATTGTTACTCTTCTACCATTACAAGGCAAAAGGATTATTGGGGAATCTGGTCTTTTGGATAATGGAAAATGTATACCAGTAAAATTTCTTTAATTAGGCATGATTGCTGGAAGGTATCACACTAAAACAACATGGCCTAGTCCTTATTAGGTTACATAAGAACCTGGGGTCTATCATAAGTCATCTATATTACAGGTGAATAAAAAATCACTGCCTAAAGAAGGTTGGGACCAAGTGTGTCCTGGAAATAAAGGCTTCCACTAGGTAATAAGTCTCCTCAAACAGTACACAAGAAGGAAATCAAGATCAAGAATGAATAAGTTCTTCAGACGATTAGAAAAAAAAAGAATATTCCAATTGGGTATTTCTTATTAAGAAGAGATCTTAAAAAGCAGGTTTTTGAAGAAAGCTGGAAATATTTTTTTAATTTTTTCTCTTTCATTTTCTTATTGTCTGCTTAGATATTTTTAGATATCCCTCTCTCTTTTTTTCAACCCATCCTTTTGTAGTTTCCTGTAGTCCAGTGGCTTGATCAAACATATAGCAGTGACAATCTGCTGGCAATGATGCAATGGACTAGGTGAGTCTTTATCTAAAGATACTGTGAAGCAAAATATTGTTCCCAAGGCTAAACTTAGAGGCTTTTATGTTTACAACGAGTTAGTTAAATTAGAATAATAGTTTAACTGTAATATGTATCATGCTGCTCAAATGAAAATATACTTTTGTTTTCAATTGATTAATAAACTGATGATCTAGCCTGGCTACAGGTACTCAAAAAAAATATTTTAAGTATAAAAGTCTCTAAGTTTGACCTTGAGAACAATATTTTACTCTAATAGAAATTTTGAATAAACATCTCCTAATTCTTATTATTATTGTCAACAATTTGTCACTATTGTACATCTTACCAAACTCTTGATTAACAAAAAATTATATAAGAGAAAGAATATATAAATAAGAAATGAGTATATATAAAAATATACAAATATATTTATAAAAAAATGAAAAGAAAAAGAGCAAAAATAAAAAATAAAATCAAGTTTCTTCAAAAGATTCAATTTTTCAGATATCTTTTTAATAAAATTGAATCTCTTGAAATGTTATTTCTTTTCAAACTATATATAAAACTTGCATTTTAATAATTTCTTTTTTGATATCTTTTAAACTATATCTCTTTAGTCTATATTTTTAGGTCTTACTGATTATTTATGATTTTTTTATTTATCCTACCCCAAAATTTATTGTTTTGGTTATTATTGAACTAAAAGAAAATTAATTTTAAAAGCTTTTATAATCTTAAGTAATGAAAATAAAAAGATTCTATTTAAAAAAATAATGATTTGAAAATATGATACTTAAATCTTGTTGCTCTTATAATCTTAAAATTAGATAAACTTGATTAAAGAAAAAAAAATTAAAAAACTAATCAACTCTTTCTTTTACTAATAACATTATAATATATATGATATAACTAAAAAAAGCTTGTTTATATTTTGCTATTAACATATTTCATATGGATTAATTATTTTTAGTAAAAGCTAAATTGATTTTATGTTATTCTAAAATTCAAAATCAAATTGAATAGTTAAAATTTTTCAGAAATTCTAAAACATGGCTGACTCTAATAGAGTAACAATAGTAAATAGAAAAGTTTTTAAAGTTTTAGACTTTTGTTTACTTATTTATCTATTACATAAAATTTCTAGTTATACTCTTGCTTTAAAAAATAGGTTTTTAATACTTTACACTAGTTGAAATTGTGTCATTTGGCTGCTGAATTATTGCTGAATTTGAAAAAAATTAATAATAAAAAAATTGAGAAATTATTTAGAATTGTTGCTAATCAGTACTAAAAATATCAGCAAAAAATATTGGCATACTGCGAAAAAAATTTGGCATAAAATCTGGCAATAAAAAATTTTTGCATACTGTGGTAAAAAATTTGGCAAAAAAATTGATACTGTGGCAAAAAATTCGCAAAAAAATTGATACTACAACAAAAAATTTGACAAAAAAATTGATACTGTGGCAAAAAATTCGTAAAAAAATTAATACTGTGGCAAAAAATTCAGCAAAAAAAATTATTGCGGCAAAAAATTTGATGAAAAAAATTACTGCAGGAAAAAATTCAGTAAAAAATTATTGCAACAAAAAATTCAAATTTCACGAAATTTATTGAAAAATTATAAAATCAATTGATTAAATTATTTGTCATTTTCCTCTTCCTCCTCTTTCTCCTTTTCCACTTGCTTTTCTTTTCTCTTTAAAGATCTCGGCTTGACTTTTTTAAAACTAGCCCCAATTGGTTTTATCTTGCTGAATGTTTTCCGAGATTTTTAACTTTTTTCTTCTAATCTAACTATTCACAAATTTCACTCATTCATGCACTTTCTCCAGTTTGTTTCTCATTCTTTGAATACATTAATGATTCCTCATATTCGGTAATTTTTCATTTTTTGAATTTACTGTATCTATCAATTTTTTACCTTTTCCTGTCTCTTTTTCTTGTTCACGTTCTGAAATTTCTTTCAAACTGTATGTCCAATTTGACAAGCCTTCTGGTGAATTTACGTTGTAGTAATATAAATTGTCATTATATTATTTACGAGTTGGCTGGAATACTTGAATGGATTTCGAATGTTTATTCAAATATTTTAACAAATCCTTTAACTATAAGTAATTATAACTAATATTGTAATTATTCGGTATAAAATATTTTGCTGAAAAATATCTCTTCAGAATGCCAACTGTAATCATATATATTTATTCTTCTTTTAATGAGATTTTTCAGATCAGTATCACTTTCTTTAGGTAAATACACATTTGTTTCTTTAACTACATCAATTAATTCATCCCGATATTTGACAACTTTCTTTGATCTTTGTTCAATAAGCGACAGTATACTTTTAATTCTTCGTGTCCTTTTCTTAATTATTTATTAAAATTAATACTTAAAGGTAATATAAATACAGAATATTATTAATCTTACTTCATTTAACTAGCTATTTGCATGTAAGTGATGATTGTCTGCTTCCAGTTTTCCAGTTTCTATCTTCTGATATTTTTCTCTCTGATGGTGATGTAAAGTGTCTAACTATTTATTTATTTGCTTTTGTAAGGGATTAAAACGTGAGGTCATAGATTTTATTAATTTGGGTATCAACTTTTGTAATATTTTTTTATTTACATCACTCGAAAAAACTTTATCTACCCTCAGTTTATATTCGTCAGGAATGATTTTTATTAGGGCTTTAATTTCTGCTCTCACTTCTTCTAATTTTGGCTCATCTTCAGTAACCGGTTTTATCTCTTTACTACTCCTCCTAAATTGAATTCTTCAGTATTTTCCTAAACTCGGCAAACTTTCAGATCCTGATATATCAGTTGCTCTAGATTCTACAACAACCATAGAATCAAGTTCAGATTCTACAGATTTGAGCTGATCAATTTCCTTTTTTAAAATTCTTATTTCATTTTTTGCTGTCCTGATTCTTCGGAAAACTTGTTGTTAATATATTCCATTAAGTCTAATTGTTTTACAAATTCAATATTTTCTTTTTCTAGTGTTTTGACTCGCACACGCAATTCTTCATTTTCTAAATAAATTGGTTGGTTAATAAAGGTAAATTTTAATAATTTGGCAATAATTTAATTCTAACCTTTTTCAATATTCTTTCTGGTTCGAGTTTTGGGTGGCAATTCAACTTCCGGCATTGATATTCACGCAACTTCAGATGCTAATATTTCAGGCAATACAATAGATGGCCTTCTTCTAAGCAATTTGACAGCAATAGTAGGGATTGAAGATTCAGTACCAGATGTTACTAAATGAACTATTGCCACTTCTGATACAGTTGATGTGAAAAAAGATTGCAATAGTAAAGATAATTGCAAAGGTTGCAAAGGTTGCGAAAGTAAAGGTAGCTATTCTTTGTAAAAAATGCATCCAGTTGGTTTTTTTTATTCAGACATTTTAGGTATCAGAAAGAAATATTAAATTAAAGAGATATTTAAATAAAATTATTTCTATTGTTTTAATACAATTCAGGACTGCATATAATATTATACTATTATTCATTATATTATATTACAATTCGGAGTCACATACTATATTATACTATATATTATTTGTCATAATACACTTGAATTATATTACAATTCAAAGCTATTTAATTTATAAATCACAAATTTGCCACTTTATATATTACTATTTGCCAATTTTCAAAATATCAAGAAAGTATTCAATTTCAGTTTTACTTAATAAAAGTTTAAGAAAAAATTCTAAAAAAGCTAAAATTACTTGCAACTATAGTAAATGCAATGGATTACTTGTTGACTTACGAACAGAATTTTCACATAGATATCGAAAAACAAAAGGCGAAAATTTGACAAGTGAAGAATTCACATTTCGGCCCAAAACAAGAAATATTTCATCAATTCAAATTATGTCGTTAAACAACAATCAACAAAATCTGAGATTGAATGATGCAAGTTCTGAAAATGATGAATCTAAAGTTGATAATAATAAAGAAATAGATGATACATTTGAAAATTATTCAGCATCAAAATACGAATTTTTACTGAATTCTAGCAAATTTTCGGATAGTCATTTTATGTGAATTTTGTTGTGGATTATGAACTATATAATTCGATTTAATTTATTGAATAGTGCAACAGATGCATTGCTAAAACTTATGAAATTGGTGTTAATTGAAATTGATAGCAAAGAATTTGAGCTCTTTTGTGGATTTTTGTATACCACCAACAATAAACTTGGATTATCAGATCAGTTCGTTAGTTTTGTGGCATATCAAAGATGTCATAAATTATATAAACAGGATGATATTCTTAGTTTTCAAAAAAATAATTGGCTATCAGTCATGAAGTATATTCATATTGAATTTTTCAATTCAGCAATAAAATAAAGAAAAACTTGTAATTCTCCACTGTCTATACATGATCTAAATAAATTAATTAATATTTCATATAATACTAATTAAAATTATACCATTTGATAATCAAATTTGATTAAATTTAATAATAAAAATATTGCCAAAATTCTTTTTAATTGCTGCCACTTAGAATATTACAATTTCAGTAATAAAGTGGTAATCAAAAATTTTAGCAATCAAAAATTTGACAATTAAAAATTTATTAATTAAAAGTTTAACAATAAATTATCAAAAAATTTATTAACAATTCACAAATAATTTATTAACTATTTAGCAAAAATTCATTAAAAATCCATTAAAAAATTATTTATTAGTAATTCAATAAAAATTCAACATTAATTTATTAATAATTTGTCAAAAATATATCAACTATTCATTAAAAATTTGACAATTATTCATTAAAACTATTTATTAAATATTTGTTAACTATTCATTAAAAATTCAATAACTATTTATTAAAACTATTCATTAAAAGTTTATAGACTATTAATTAAAAATTTGATAATTATTTATCTATTATTTAACAAAAATTTATAAAACTTGTAAAAAAATCATTCATATTTATAAATTATTGGATATTATTTACAATAATACATAATTAATTAAATTATAATACTATAAATTATATATTATATACAGTATTATATTATAGTTTATATTATTCATAATTTATAAATATTGTGATAAAAATAGCTTCTAATACTATTGGATAGTTATTTTTAGCCATTATCTTTATTCTATTTCTATTTTTATCTATTTATTTATAATTATTTCTTTGATATTCTTTGATATTATTATTGGTACTTGATTAGCATAGATCACTTTATCAAATATAGCATGTGACATAATTTAACATAGATCAGGCAGCCTAGGAGGCCTAGGAGATCCAAGTGGTCCATTTTTACAAGTATATAAGCAGTCATAATTTGCTCAAAAGTAAGATAAGTTAACAGATAACTTTATTTTGATTTCTGATATCTTCTTTTGATTTTAGAACTAAAGGAATTGTCCTAGTTTTCTTGATTTATTAATAAACTTCAGTTTTGAGTGAACTATATTTCTTGTGAAATACTATGTGACACTGTTTAAAGGATTCTCTTCTTGAACACTTTTTTAATTATTATAAATTGCTTCTTTAATTCTTTCTTTGGGAATTGTCCTTTTAAAAACAATTTTACTTGGATACACCGATCAAATATAAATTTGATCACAATATAATCTCAATTCAAAAAAATTTTATATATAAGTTTATCAAATTTTTTTATTTTATTATTAATAAATAGTTGTTAAATTTTTAATGAATAGTTAATAAACTTTTAATTAAATTGCTAATAAATAATTTTGTAACAAACTTTTAATAAATTTTTGTTAAATAGTTAATAAATTATTTGATAAATTGTTAGTGAATTTTTTGATAAATTGTTAATATATTAATTTTTATAATATTTATAGTTAAATTATATAGTTGCCAATTTATTTATATTATTTTTTACTGAATTATTTATTTTTTGTCAAATGTTATATAAGTGGCAACATATCAAATAATTTTTTTTTTATTAGTATAAACATTATAACAACTATTATTATTATTTTTTTTTTTAATCCATAATTATACCACAATAGCATATCTTTATTGAAAAATTGAAAATGAATTTATAATATTTTACAGACTTTCACAAAGTGACTAACTCGTCTTTATAAAAAAGTACTCTAAATCAGATTTTAGGGACAATATTTCACTTACCTAATAGATTGATAATAATCTCTATTTACCAGGATCATTGTCAACAGTTTGTTACTGTTGATTGTCCAAAAACCAATAAATTGCTAAGTTAAAAAGGAAAAAGAGAAGAATGATTTGGGAAAGGGGACAATTCAAGGTCCATCAAAAAAATCCAAAAATAAAAACAACCTCTTTTCAAAAGGGATCTGCCTGATTGAGATAGTCTTCTTGCTTCACTTAAACCTTAGAAGAAATCTTCTTTTTCACCACCTGCAGTATCAGACAAGTCAATCCAATTGGTCTTTCATTTAAATGAGTACCAGATTGGGATATCTCAAAAAAAGCATTTAGACCTTAGCTTTTTTCATTAAAACTTTATCACTACTTGAGGAACTTAGATAAGAGATAGGAGTTTGCAATTCACATTACCTATCACTTGATCTTTTGATATTATAAAAGTTTTCATTGAAGGATTTGAGCTTTTTAGGGGCAACTGTTTTCAGAATCTTCTTTCTGATCACCAATGACATTATCGGAATACGTGATTGTAACCAATAGGAGCTTGTTTACATTCCAAAAACTAATGTGTTTCATGTCAGTCAATCACCTTTGATGAGGATTTGTGCTACCAAAAATTCAGGGTCAAACTGAGGTAGGCAAAATTTCCCAGAAAACCATGAAAGCGATAGCTCTAAAAGGCCCACAAGTGACTGGAAGGGGAAAAATAAGCCCTTCTGTTATCAAAAATCTCTATATACCTCTCACTTCAAAGATTAAATAGGTCTTCAAGTACTTTACAGTCAGTTCTTCTTCCTTTGGAAACTTTCTTCTGTGGTTTTTATTTACTATGAAATAATATTGTATATATGTTGATTTATACATGGTAAATGTATTACATACTATATATACTAATTAGCCCTGTTAAGAAAAACTATATGACACTCTCTTAATTTTTCCTAGAACAATTTTATAGAGTAATCTAGTTATCAGACTATTGCGTATACTCTAACCTGTCTCTAGTTTTTGGGACTTCGACATGGTCTGCGAATTCCTTCTTTCACCAAGGTCTCCTGATGATTCGTCACAAGCAAGTTTGACCATGCTTTTAAGCATACCACCGGTACAATATTTACTCTTTTCAGGACTTCATCCTTCTTAATTGGACAACTTCTTTATCGGTAGGTAAGATTGATGGAGTGTCTTCATCAATTTGGTTTCTATCCTAGTTGACCACAAGATTAGTCCTATTCTCCTTCACCTTATCATAATAATAATAAGATACTGATCATTTACAATATCCATAGACTGGCCTGATCTGGTAAATATCAGCTATAGATGATGCTATATTACAGTAAATCTTTCTATTTCGGGTATCAGTAAGATAACCAGGACTGCGCCCAATGACAAGTATTAACCTGTCATCCAATGGAATCATTTCATTGTGTGTGGTATTTTTTCATTTGGTTCTCAGGTGGTATTGAACTCTGGACCTTGTGATTGCAACCAGGAAATACTATCACTGTACTATAGACTCACAGGTCTCAGATAATTAGCTTTCTAACTAACTAAACTAAAAGTAAAATAGTATTAGATATGGTTAAGATTAAGCTAAGGAATAATGAATACATTATAATTCAAAAAGATGAAATTAAAAAGAAAATAAGATGGTATCACTGTAAGGTCTTCAAAAAAAGAAAAGCTAGCTATAACAGTCTACTAGAAGATTGGAAAGAGTATAAACCAAGAGAATATGTCCAAACATTTTGATGCAATGAACTAGTCAAGCCAATCTTACAAAAAGAATTAAGTAAAATATTGAGAGCATTTTCTAATAACAAAACTCTAGGAAAATCTCAAATTAGTTATAAAATGCTGAAAAGGTTGAGCCAAGAAAGAAAAGATTTCTTGGAAAGAATTCTAAATAACTTTTTAAGATAGAAAGTTATTCCAAAATATTGGAAACAGAGTTATATATATTCTATAATAAAATCCAAACCTTGTGGCTATAAACTTTCAAATATTAGATCTATTGTTCTAATAGAAGTTACAAGAAAATGTTTCATTAAAATTCTCATTAATAGAATAGAAAATATTTGTAAAAACAATAATATTTTTAATGAATCAAATTATGCAGGGCTGCTAGAAAAATATATAGCAGAACCAATTCAAATTCTCAACAATATCTGTGAAGATATCAGAAAAAACAAAAAGGAACTGTGGATACTTTTTCAAGATACTGCAAAAGCATATGATACAATTAGTCTAGATATGCTAGTAAAAGCAATGAAAAGAATCAAAGCCCCAAAAGATTTTATAAAGATTATAATGAGTCCTTTTCAAAATAGAAAATTTCAGGTCATATTCAAAAATGATTTCTCATAATCCATAGTAGCTAGAGATAAAATTGACAAAGAAGAAACCATTTCATCTCTACTATAGAGAATTTTTTATGATTCTCTTTTATGCAAAATTCAGAATGATAAACAAAATATCAGTTACATGAAACCCTAATCTTAAAAAACAGACTACAAGAAGGTTAGAATCAAGACATGCATCTATAGCCTTTATGGATGACACAATGTAAATAATAGAATCTAAAAAGAATATGAAAAAGATTCTGAAAACTACAAGAATCTTTTATACAGTTAACAATTCTCAAATAAATAATAACAAATCAGTCTTGGTCACTATTAACAATCCCATTACTATCCAGAAGAGGTAAAAGTAGGTACTAAAGAAGAAGTAATTAAAGAGCTCAATAGAACAGAACAGGCTAAATTCTTAGGAATTTGAATGGATAATCAAAAAACTAAAATCAAGTTTAAAGAATAAGTGCTTAAAAAAATCAACATAATAACAAGAGCTCTTAAATATAAAAAGGTGATAGACAAACAAGTTCTTTATATTCTGAATATAATATTAATATATAGGATAAAATTTAGAATACAACATAACATATTGTTCTGGAAAATATGCATCATCTTAATAATAATTTATAGAAAATCTTTTAAGATTAAAAGTAGTTTATACTGATCAATATCTAATAATATAAAAGTCCATAACTTGAAAAGTGTTTGAATGTTATAAAGAGAAATCCAAAGTAATAGGACTTTGCAACAGACTAAATAATTCTGGACCAGCAGAAATCATAACAATTATTAGACTCAAACAAGTACAAATAAAAAATTGGAAATCACTCAATTTATTAATCTATAAATTTTTAAGTCATCTAACAAACAAAGATAATTTTTCACTTAAAGTAATCAAAATTGCTAAAGATATAGGAATAACATTTCATAGTTGGAAATAGCAAGATACCTTTAGATAGAAAAAGAAAAACTTTTGGATTGGAAAATATCTTATATTGGAAGAATATAAAAAAGCTGTTTAATCAGGAAATCAAAAAAATAAGAGACTGGCAAATGTTTTAGCTACTACAAGATATAAACAAAAAACCTATATCAGAATGGTTTCAAATTATAGTCAAATATCTTTTGGAAGAACAACTAAAGCAGCTTATAAGATCTGAAAAAAAATTATATAAAATAGAAATCAGAATACTCAAAAATAGATCTTAATCAATAAAAAAAATTGTAGATAGTAATAAAAAACAAAAGAAATCAAATAACTTGAAAAAAATTAAGATAAGAAAAAAAGGAAAATATTATAATAATAAAATATTTTATCAGTTGTAGTACCAACAATGAACAGGAAATCAATATAAAAAATGCCTAGAATATTTAGAAAATATAACACTAAATGGTTACTATATAATAGAAAAAGAAATAGAAGAAATATACATAATACCATATCTTAATACAAAAAAGTTTACCAAAAGAACATGAGATTTAAAAATCTTCAACTTCCAGTTAGTACTTGAAAAAAAAATTAAAGAAGTGATTTACAGCTATCAAAGTTCTTTCAAGATTCAAAATAATAGAGTTAATTATGTGAACATCAAAACCTGAAAAGAATCTATTATTAAAGAACATATTAGAGAAGGAGCCTATCAAGACTACCTGATAGATATACTTCAATATAACCTTGGATTTAAAAAAAAACCAATCTTTTATTTCAATGGATCACTTATTAATCATGAAAAAGAAGATATAAAGATAGGAGTAGTATGGATTCAAATAGAAAAAGAAGAAAAGGAAAGCAAGTTCTAAATAGAAGTAAACAATTGATCCTTGTTTACAAGAGCTGAATTGGTAGCAATTATAATAATACTCTTGATAGTTTTAATTGAAAGTATAGTGGAGATCTTTATAGATAGTCAAGTATGTATTTTTAAGTAAAAATCTTTAAAAAAAACCCCAAAAAGGACATACAAAAAATGATTCAAAGAAAAAAATTGGTTCCTATGGATATGCATAGTAAAGCTAATAAAAATAAAAATATAGATTTAAAGTTCACGAAAGTCAAGACACAATCAAATGATTCTTATAATGAAAAACTAGATACTTTAATTAAAAAAGCCCTAAAATTTTTATTGATTGAATGGAAAGATTCCACTTCATACAAAATTATTATTGAAATCAAGTGGCAAGGGATAACTCTAAATAATCCAATTAGGAAGTTTATTAAGAATATTAATAATAAAACAATAGATTATCAGTGAACACAGTAAAATAGAACAGAGAAAAAATAGAGTTATCAGATTTTAGAATACTAGGCTCACATATAGAATTTAGTATGAAAAAGTGTTAAAGATGAATGTATATGGAATACATCTTTTAAACAATCCCGACAAAAAGCTTTCTTATTAAACTGGTTAATGATAAGTTACCCATCCTAAGTAAGTTAGCTATAAGAAGACCAGATCTATACAAGCAAGTAAAATATATTATATATAGTTAACAAAATGAAACTATAGAACACTTGCTAGAATATTTAGCTTATAAGGACCAGCTATAAGAGATATAAAATAAAGAAGTATATGAAATTATTAAAAACTTTAAAGAGCTAACATGGAAAAGAAAGAGAGAGGCTAAAGAGAAAAATTCCAGGTTGATTATCGATGATCATGAAGAAATAGAAAAGTTTGACAAGTGAATCTCTAAAGTAGTGAAACAGATTTTTAAAACCAGTTAAAATATACTAAGTTTCTATACTAGTCTTATAAAATTTGACTTATTCTAGAAATGGCAAATCTAAAATATCAAGGTAAATGTATAGAAAGAATAGCAAGAAAGTGGATAATAAAAATGCAAAAAAGAGTCTACAACCAAGTCTGAAAAAAAGTCTGGAACAAGAGATGCAAAAAAATAATCGAATAGAAATAAACACAAGAAATTAATAGAGAAGACAAGACAAAAATACCTTCTTATCTTTCAAGTCAGAAAACTATGACTCTAAAGAAAAGAAATCCACTACATGAAAAAAGAAACCTTAAAGATAAAAGTATTCAAGAAATTTTAACAAAAAGAGTAAAGTATAAAATAAAATGATTGAGTTTTAAGTTTTGTCAAAATCTCACAGAGTGATCTATAGTAGTAAACTATAGGCAATGAGGTTAATAGTTGAAAGAATTTTCACCTGAACTGCTAATGGAATAATAAATTACTTCTGAAGTTGCACTTAGAGTTTTAATAATTCTTAAAATAGAGATGAGTGAGTTAGATAGAAACTTAGCTTTAGCAATACATTTTTTAATGTAAAGTATATATATATTTAATAAAGCACATATACCTAGCCTAATAGAGGGTTTTTAAAAAAAAAATAGTGTGGTGGATACACTAAAAAAACTTTTCCACTGATCCTCTTTTTTCAAAAAAAATTTTTTTTTAACAATTTTTTTTGAAAAAAGTGAATCTGCTCAAATATATAAGGAAAAACAATATATTTTACAAATCAAGTTATCAAGTTCTTTTAATATATATTAAACAAGCCATTTAAAATATTAAGGAAAGAGGTATATATTATTTTACTAATTTGTTTTTACTTTTTTTCTTAAAAAATTTTTTAAAAGAAAGAAAAAAGATCTGTAAACTAATTCACAGTTAGAAAAAGGAAGCCAATATTAATGTCACACAGCTTATATCCAGGCCAATATAAGTTAATATCTTTTTTGACACTATAAGGAACTCAAGAAGCAACCAAGTTTATTTGATAAATCAAATTACTTCAGTTACTTAAAAGCTTAAAAGGACATCAAAGATTCATAAAGATAAGACAGTCTAAATGTACATATATACATAAACAATATACATATTCTTATCTTGTCACATGAATACAAATATGTAAAAAGTAGACAAGAAAAACAAGTATATATATAAAAGCAATAAATAAAACACATATATATATGTATAACTTGTAATCTAAACATGTTGTTTGATATTTTATACAAATATGATAACAACCTGCAAAATTTAAATAAATTCTTTGATATAAACAAATAAATATATCAAAACAACATAACAAGGTTTTTCTATATTACCTAATTAAAAATATAAACAATAACAATCTCTGAAAGATTTATTCATGATCCAAATATAGATTACTTATAAATATAAATAAGTAATCATATGACTTATCAATAAATTTAAATCCATGACTTGCAAGTTAATAGTGCAGTGGGTGTACTTCCAGGTCACCATTCACAAGTTACTGGTTCAATCCTATCTAGAAATAGTTTTCGCAATATAGAACACATTGTACAAGATGTATGTTCATTACTATATGCACCTTTGTACTCACAAATAGCATATATATTTCCATCATCTGATTACGGTATAAAATTCAGGTCATCCACATCTTGGCCAATTTTAGTGCTAAGGAAATCTTTGATAAACCTGCCACCTGAAATATGTAAGGATCCAAGACAAGCCAAGAAAAAATACTGATCAGCTTAAGCTTTTTAACGGATATAGGAAGAATATCCACCTTTTGTCAAAACTATATTCTTTGGAAAATAAGGGAGACTTTGGTTGTTTATACCTGTCCAAAATGTAATGGGCCATAACAATAATTAATAGGAGATCTTTATGATCACAAAATCAACAGCTACTCAAAAGAGGACAGCTATTGTGGAGGCTGGTGGTTAGCATTAGCATTACATTGGAAAACCTGCAAGGGCAGACCCTGGGAGAAGAAATTTGAAAAAAATTATCAAGGTAACCAATTCAATGGGAGAAGCAATTCATTATGAAGTAACCAAGAGAAATCCCTATAAGGCCAATTTGCAAGAGTGGTTAAAAATGAGGCAATGGAAGGCTATATGCTGCCCAATTATATGACATCATTGAATTGCCTGAATATTAAGAACATAATCAGAGATTTGCGCCATCTTAGTTTCAACTAGCCTGTAGAGAATTCAAATATGACAGGAATTGTTAATGATACCCACAATTATCAAGCAGTAAACAAGACCCTATTAAGGAATATACAACACAACCCCTTAAAGATTAATAAAAAAGAAGTCCATAGTGAAACTTCGGTATACTAATAGTTCCAAGCAGAGCAGGGCAACTGATGAAAATGATACCACTATATGATAAAATTGACGACCTAGCTAGGATAGATAGTTAAAATAGGATTATATAAATTACTCATATAATCTAAAAATATACTACTGATTCCTTAATAAAGATTCATCTTGTCAGTTGACTAGTTAAAAAAAAAAAAAAAAATCCAAACCAGTAGCAAATATGAATAGAGTATTATATATATTACAGATAATCAGTGAAAGAAAAGAGAGTATAGTAAACATTTTAGGAAAAAAAGAAGATAAAACTAAGATATACCTAAGCAATACTCTTAAACTCCCACAAGAAGAAAGAAATTTATTATGAAAAGAGTTTATAAATAGAAACAAGTAACTAGTTTTTTGAATACAAGAGAAAGAAAATATTATAAAATATAAAAAAGAAGTTAATCAAAAGGAAGATGACTTTGCTATCCAAAATATAACATTCTTGATTATTTACAAGAAACAAAGAATAGAAAGAAACCTAGATAGAAAAGTCTTTCAAGAATCTAAAACCAAAGAAAACACTATTATCTGGTATGTATGTTTAGTAGACGTGGGTCAAAAAAATAATAAGAACCTTATAAAAGCATATCTAAAAAGATATAAAAAAGTTCTAAATATTTATATCTATGAGATGAATATAAAACTATGAGTGAAAACCTATATCAAATGGCACAAATATCTTAGTCGAAATCCTGAAACAATTTGGATAACTCCAATTAACAAGAAATATTAAGAACTATATTCTTTAAGTCTAAGCTCAATGACAATGAAATCAATTAAATATTAATTAAGAGAAATGACAACTCAGTAAGACTCCTAGGTGCTAATAAAACCTATACTAGTTTAATAGCTAAAATATTGAATAGTATACAAGCTAAGGCATATTATATATCCAAAGATCCCTATATATTTAAGAAATATAACTTTATAGTAGTTGGCTTTAAGATAAAAGAAAAAAGAGACAAGATATGCAAAAAACATACTTTCTTGCAGGGATATTGCCTCTTATGGAGTATCAAATATATATTCAAAACAGAAAGACAGAATCCTAAAGGTAAAAATAAAAATACAAAATTTAGATCCAGAAACATATAAGTAAACCATGAATTAACACTTGATTCACAATCAGATAATGAATCAACAGAGTCTATTTCTACTTTAGCAAGTTATCATTGTTTTAAGAATTCGAGATAGATTAGATAGCAAAGCAATAATAGAATAAAACATGAAAAAAACAAAAAAGAAAAATATTCTGTAACAAAAAGCAATAAAGAACCAATCAGAAATCAATGAAGCCATAAACATATCAAAATAGAAAGTACACAAGATCCTTTAATGAGTATTCTAGCTAATCTAGAAAAATTACATACTAGAATAAATATTCTATAGGAACAAACAGTCTTCAAAAAATCAAGACCCAGTAATAAGAAAGCAAATCACTCCTAAAGGTGCACCAGTTCTTAATAGTAATTAAGAGAAGCAATAACCCACTGTTTTCTTATCAAAAATCACAGATATGGGCAATAAATAAAATTTAAAAAGTAATAACTGAATAGAAGAGAAGAATATAAACATTACAATATTTCTATAAGAAGAATAAAAAAAAATTTTTAACAATAGTAGACAAAAATGAATAAAAAAACTAAAGAAGAAGATGAGATAAGTAAAAAGGTAATCATAATAGATATATGCAATGTTAGAAGAATTACAGATAAAAAAAACAACAAATCTAATTGAAAAGATACTAGAACAAGGAATAGACATATGGGAATTATGTGAAACAAAATTGATACAAGTTAATGCACAATGAGTATTCAACAATCCAGAAAGACTATAATAACTTTCATAGTACTAACAATGACATATCATTTGAATAGGAGTCAGTCTCTTAATCAAAAGAAATCTAAAAAAAAAAGTTGTATCAGTAGAAAAAAAGAAAAATAAATTATTGCTGGCAACATGCTTATGAAAAGAAAAAAGATCTATATTATATAGATCTATATTTCTTCAGATAAACTAAGATGCAAAATGATATAGAATAAGATAATCAAACTTATTAAAAGAAAACATGAATAAGGCTTATATACAATAATAATGAAAAAAAAAACTCTTTCCGCTGATCCCCAGTTTCCTAAAAAAATTTTCTTTTTTGGTAATATTTTTGAAAAATCAAGAAGCCAACCACCAATATCTAAAAAAAACATATAGTCTAAAAACAACAACAGCTTGCCACCAAGCTTCAAAATCACTATACTTCTTTGTAATAACGAGTACAAGGTAAGTATTAGAGAAAAAACTATCATAGTATAGTTTTTTTTCACAGAGGAAAAAAAATTCCAAGAAAACTGATTCATAGTAAACTACTGGAGGCTCAACCTCAACTTCACAAAGCTCTCAGCCAGGCTAGTACAGGTTAATACCTTTCTTGACACTAAGAAAAGCACTATAGGCAATAACTTCAACCAATAAATCAGCTAATGCTCAGAGCCTACAACACTTAGGAGGATGTCCAAGCCTCAATTACTTAACGGTAGAGAGTGACATAAACAATACAGCAACACTCCATATCTTAGATTACATAATGCAAACACATCAAGTCTGCTAGTTTGAATAGAAATCCACTTACATGTCTAATAAACAACCTGTTTACGTGTTTTCACTTCATATTTACATGTAATAGTAGTTATCAATAACACAACAGATATAAAAATAGTAATACAGCTTACAATCAACAGATCAATACCTTGTTTACGTGTTTACATTTCATACTTACATGTGATAGAAGCTATCAACAATAATAATAGATCTAAAAATAGTAACACAGCTTAC
>CAJVPT010002258.1:0-18205 GCA_910592055.1 Acaulospora colombiana | reverse complement strand
TATAGTTTACAAAGGTTTAATAAAGCACACCTAACTAACCTGACAGAGGGTTAATTTAAAAAAAAAAAAAAAAAAAACAATTGTGAGTAGTTTTTTTATAGTTATTAATTTAAAAATTTTAATGTTTCATAGTGAGAGACATTTGACTTTTGTCCTTGCCTCTCTCTTTAGGAACCTATCTTTAAAGACTATAATAATAATAAAAATAATTATTAGTTAATTAGTTAATTAATCAATTAAAATTATAATATAAATAACTTATCTTTTTGTATTAAATATAATAAATATTATTAAAATTTCAAACATAAAAGTATTTGTTGAATTATTAAATATTATAATTAATTCTTTAACTATCTTGCTTTCATTATTTATATTTTTTTCTTGAAAAAAAAAAACTTTCAAATAATATAAATGTTTTTCTACTCAATAAATAAAATTAAATTAAGAATTCAATTTAGTTTTTATAGATAAAGAAAATAAAGTTGAATTATCAAAAAAAGAAAATGAATTTAAAAAAAAATTCAATTTTTTTACAAAAATTATTTTAAACAAAGACTTGTGAATTTATAGAATAGTATTAGTACTCTCCAGATCATAATTACAAGGTTTAAAGTTCAATATTATACAAGGGCCATATGAGAAAAATAACCAGATTTTATGAGAATAAGGCTTCTGACTTCTTTATTAATCACTGGGCTAAAATAGATCTACTATAAGAATTGCATAAAGAAAGGTCTCTGGTCTTATTACATGATTTATAACTACACATTATCCTGAACTGGATAGGAAAAGAAATTACCAAATTCCACTTTTAGAACTACAGTAACTACTTGATATTCTTTAATCAAAAATTATACTGGTAGGCTTTAAAACCTAACTATTCTAACTTGAAATATCTTAATCCAGTACTTGCTTAAATGAAGGACTTATCAAACAGAATTAGTCTATAATGCCGCAGATAGTAACAAAAAGAATAGTAATCCTCTTTGAGATTCAAGTAAAAAGTATCAGAATAACTGAGTGGTTAAATTAATCCTTGTGTATTTAATATAGTATATAAGTTAGTATTAATATATAGATTAATTATAAAATCTATTAACTATACTAACATCACTATTAAACTGTTATTAATAACTAATCCTTAGTTGTATCTATTTCATTTTTGAAGTGGATAAGTAGGTTCAACTAGAACAAATTATGCTAAATTATCATTAATATATATATATATATAAATATATAGTTTGTATAAGATTATTGACATTATACCAAAGAATATATGTATCCAAGTTTAAGTTTATTCTTAATAAAAGGCTTATATCTAATACCAGTTGTGGTTAATAAAAAAAAATAAATTATTTTAAACAAAAGATATTTTAATATTTTGAATAACAATTTCTAATAGTTTGAAATAATTAAATTCTATTCTAGTATTATCCATCAAATTTAAAATATATGCAAAATAACAATTATGTTTTATTTGAAAAATTAAAGGAGATAAAACAGTAATAGCTTTTAACATATATAAAGTATTATCTGAAATAAAAAAAATAATATTTTTAAAATAAGTATTATAAAAATGAATAGTACATATAACTAATTGTAGATATATAAATTATCTATAATTGCCTAATGTTCAGTTTTAATAAATTTTGTAAAATTTTTAAAATTAAACAAAATGTTTACAATTGCATATCAATAACTATCAATTAATTTATTAACAGTAATTGAAATTGCTTGTTCTATCAAAACAGTTTTTGAAAATTTTAATTCTATATTATATACAATTGATAAATATTTTTCTCTAAGTTGCAAAGATCCAACAATAGTATATTCTATTTATAATAAAAATAAATTTGAAAAAAAATATATAATATAATATACTTACTATTTTTATAATATTGAGACAAAAATGATTTAAGCTTATCAATTTTTTGTAATGATATGTTTGCTTGAGTGAATACTCAAATCATATCTACATTAATATTTTATGATTACTTATTAAATCAACAAATCCATAAGTGTAAGCTGATATGTTCTCTATATATTTTTTTTTTATTATTTAGTTTTTAAATATTGGTTAATTGAAGAATAATCACTTCAGAACTTTTTTCCACTCCCAACAAAATTCATGAAAATTTTCTTTTATGATAACAACCCAAAGTGTGCAAGAAAAAACCCAACGCTCTCAAAGAGCCCTTACAATAAACATGTCCAGAAGATCTCTCAGAGTCAAAGATACAACTGTGAACTATACCAGTGAGAGAATTATTACTGGCAGTGGGAAAATCATAAAACCGCTCTTGAAGACCAAACTATCAAACAAATTCAACCCGCTCAGCAGTACCAAGAGGATTAAAACAGTGGCTAAGAAAGAGAAGGAAACTGAAATCATCCAAGATACACAGGACCTCACCCAAGACCAAGAAGGAAGCATGGAGCTTGAGGATGTATAACGTGACAACACTATAAATCCTGAGAAGAATATCACTGAAACTATGGATACAATAGAGGAGATAAGCATAGAATCAAGACCACCATCACCCATGATGATAGCATCAACAACAACAACAGTAGCCAAGAAGGGGGAGAGACCATGAAGAATCAGAAAAATATTGTCAACAATAGATACAGCTACGAGAAGGAACAAAGGTCTAGAACCCCAACAACAAGACAACCATACTCTCAAAGACTCAATGATATGCTTGGCCTAGGTAAAGTCTTCATAGATTCGAAGGAAGTACCGGAAAACTCAACACATGAAAAAATCGACTTTATCTGAAGCAAGCTGGGACATTTGGTAACCCTGAAACATATACACACAGAGGAACCAATAGGCTCACAGATGATCGCAGCACTTTTCAGCAATTATCATGAGGTCATAGAGGCATGTGAGATCAAGATCACTAACAATAAAATTACCAAATTTAGACTAGTACCACAGATCAGCACACCTGAAAGTAGAGCCCGATTCATCAGGCTCTGGGACATCCCCAACCATTTTACAAAAAGGGACATAGTCAGTTTATTTGAGGATAAAATAGTCATAGAATATATTTTACTTCAATCGGCTAGCATGGTTCAATCAGGAATTGTACAATTCAGCTCAGAGGCAGTGTTCAAAGAACAGGCCAGAGCATGGGCTCTCTGTAAGGACAACTATTATATGAGAGTATATCCAATGGTCAAGACTAGGATCATCAAGAAAAAAAGGAACCAATACAGTGCAACACTTGCCAACCTCCCACAAGAAACATCGGCAAAAGAATTGAAAGGAATTATCAAACAGACGAATACACAGGCTTGTTACTTTCCCTTGAATTAATTCAAGCAAAACAAATGAATCGTCATTTTATATTTCAAAGATATACAAGACTTGGATAAGGCAAGGGAAACCACCCTGCAACTAGAAGACACAGAACTCACATAGATTACAAGATTAATAAAACTTTGCTTTGGATGTGGAGCACAGGAATATGACTTTAACGCATGCACTATAATAAAGAAAGACCTGACACAGAGAAATAGAACTAATAGACTAGGCCCATCAAGACTTCCCCCTCCTCAAAGGCAAGACTTTCAACCAACAAGGCAAGAGAGAAAACCCAGCATAGGGTACACAACCAACACAAATCGAATATATGCCAGTGTAGCAAAAGGCTCCTCACGGTCACCAGCACAGCTGGAAACACTTATAGAGGCCATTAGACAGTTTCAGATGGACATGAATGCTATTAAATACCAGGTTCTCATGTTGGACAAAAGAGTATCCGCACTAGAAGAAGGTCTGCAGATAAAAGCAAAAGGATCAGAAATTATTGAGTCACCTACTAAACAAGAACAATGGCCATTGAGATCAAGCTTCAGAACTCTATCTCCCAAAAGAATAGATATTAGACAACAACAAGAGTGATTAATAACAAAATCAATCAAATGGAATCCACAATCAAATCCACCATGAGAGAGATGATGGATTGCTTGGACTCACCCATCGAGGCCTCAGGATCAACAAAACAGATCCCCCAGTACCTCCAAAACAATTATGATTAGAGAACAGGCAGGAAGTACCACCACTAATAGGCAAGGAGAAAAAAGAATAATAATGAACAAAGAATAGGACAACTGGAAAATCAGAACAATCAATGTAAGAGAAATCACTACAGAGGTAGACAAGATAGCATTACTAGAGTACTGTCAAGAGGAAAGAATAGATGTACTAGGAATAACAGAGTCCTGGCTACCCATGAATCAAAGATGGTAGAATGA
Source organism: Acaulospora colombiana (assembly GCA_910592055.1). Taxonomy (NCBI): domain Eukaryota; kingdom Fungi; phylum Glomeromycota; class Glomeromycetes; order Diversisporales; family Acaulosporaceae; genus Acaulospora; species Acaulospora colombiana. Next base: position 13,942 of record CAJVPT010002258.1, on the reverse strand, counting down.
AAAGAGAAGGTATCAAATATGGTCAATGAAACTGGATCAGCAAAAACATGGAGTAGGAGTTAGCATGTTGGTGGAAAAGAAATGGGCAACACATATTTTCAATACAGAAGAATGCATCAACCGGGACCTCTTGATAGATATGGTCTTCAAGGGAAAAATCCAATACAGAATACTGACAGTATATAATATGGCAAATGAATCAAAGAAGCAAGATAAAGCAAAACTGCACCAATGGATCAAAGCAAAAGTTAGTGAAGAGAAAAGTAAGAATATGTTTATTATAGTAATGGGTGACTTTAACAAGGTAGCAAATGAACAGTTAGACCGCATAGAGGGGAAAATTAGAGGAGTCAAATCAAGACAGATTATAGATACCCTGACAGCATATAACTTCACAGACATGTATAGACAAGTCCATCCAATCACAAAAAATTATATATACAATAGACCAAAGTCAGGATACAGAAGTAGACTGGACTATATCTGGGTCTCCAGTCCTCTACTCCCACATATTGTAAACGCAGAACACATAGTTGTAGAAACCATAATTAAAAGTGATCCCAAAATAGTAGTGACACAGATAAACACACTGCACATATAATGGTCCAAATTAGCAAACAGGAAAAATAACAAGCAGAATAAGATAGACTTCAGCAATTCTATCCCTAAACAATGGGCTAAGTTCACAGCTAAAATGGAGAAGAGAGCAAGAGGAGCCCTGAGATCCAATAAACAGACAGCAGAAGAGACCTGGCAACAATTTAAAGTATCAATAATAATAGCTACAAAAAACTTTCTAAAGAAAAGAAAATACCAGAAGAATATAGAAACTATACACAAATCAAAATATAAGAAGTTCATGGAAAAACAGATAAAAATAGACAGAATCTACAGAAATTACCAAGTATGGCTTACAAACGTGGACACAAATTCACAGACAACATGGACAAAACTTAAGGAAGATATCAGTGAAATAAATATACTGATTCTCTTCTTAATGACAAGAAAAGTATTCATGAGCATCATAATGACAAGATTAGCGCAAACATGCACACGACACAAAATTCTCTGCAAAAACAACTGGGCAGGCCTACCAGGAGGTAGTACCCAGGAGCCGATTCATATCTTAAACAACGTAATAGAAGAGACCAACAAATTTAAAAAAGAGGCATGGATCTTCAGTCAAGATATTAGTAAAGCATATGACTCCATAAACAGAAATATGATGATCCGAGCCCTTAAAAGAATCAAAGTACCAAGGAAAATAGTCAAAATAATAGACAACACATTAAAGGACAGGAACAACAAGGTAATCACAATACACAGCCTAATAGCAGACTATCCTATACAGGACGGAATTGATCAGGGAGACACCATCTCTCCCCTCTTATGGAGAATCTTCTATGATTCCCTGCTGCAAGAAATCAAGAACAAACATACAGGATATAAGATAAGAACAAAGATACTTCTCGACCTTACCCCCAAACTATAGAAGAGATGACTAGCAAGAGGGTAAGGGAAGCTGAGATCACAGCAACAGCCTATATGGATGACACCACATGGTTCGCAAACAGCTAAGAGGGCATGCAGGCAATCCTCAATAAAGCAGCAGAATTCCTTAAAATAAATGACATTGTAGTCAACAGCGAGAAATCATCACTAATATATATGAACATAAACAAAGAGACAAGAAAGGAGAGTGTGAAACTAAACGAGACATGGATCCTTCCCCTGCAGTACTATGAAGCAACAAGAATTCTGGAGGTATGAATATCAGAAGATAAAAAGAAGACATATCAAAAGAACATTATTAAAGAAAAGGTAGAAACCATGATAAGAACACTAACATGGAAGAAAACTACAGACAAACAGACAAGATATATAATTAACCATGTGCTCTTCCCAGCAATAGAATATTTGTTAAATAATCTAGTTCTATCAGAAAAAGAATGTGGAAAAATAAGCAGCAAAATCAACAAAGTTTTCAAACATAAGGCTGGACTATTAGCAATGACACCTAACTGTATCATCCACACAGATTTTGGATATAAAATATTCAACCTTTGAGATAGACAAATTCTTATGCACGGGAAAAATTTATCCAATAGACTTAATAGTCATAACCTCAGTGGGATCACCACACAGATAAGACTTCAGCATATTCAGAATGAGTACTGGTCCAACACCTCAATCTTAACAAATAAGCTTCCCTTCTGGACCAGAAGAAGAAAAAACTTGACAAACGATATTTTAAATATGTTGAAGCTACAAGGAATTACTCTTATCCTAACAGAACATGCATGGTTTAAAAAACCAGTCAAGAAGGAAGGCACGGCAATCAAAGATAGGGTTTCAGAAAAGTAGTATGACAAGTACAGGAACTCACTCAGATATAGAGAAATTCTCTTTTACGACCAGTTGCTCAATGATAGCAAAACAAGATTCCTCTTATGGTAGCAAGTAAGGGTTAGACTTGATAAACAGGGCAGAATGTCACTATGGTACAGAGACCTGAGAGAGCTAGCCAAGGACAATAACTTCGAAGATACAAACAACAATGATGAGCCAGTGAAGAAAGATAGAAGCAAGCAAGGCAGCCCAAGCACAAACAGCTTCCAATTAAATTACCAGTACTTTCACACCATAGACAATCAACTATCAAGTGACTGGCAATCAAGAAGGACAAGAACACAATTCTGACAAGAAAAAAAAAAGTACTGGATAACAAAACAATCCTGGTTAACCATATGACCAGAAAGGAACAAACATCACCACTTTATAAATGCAAAAGTTACCCTTTCAACATTCCAGAATACAGGAATCAGTATAAAGACCAACAGCAGTGTATCATGACCCAATTATTGGCACAATCAATCAACATAAAAGTAAAGAAGAGCACAAAGGGATATATCTCCAAGCCATAAGAGGAGGGGATAGGACAGCCATACATCAACAAACTTCAGTCCTCTCCTCAAGGTATAAAGCATGTCCTGGAGAAAATCAGAGTACAAACACCAGATACTCTACCACCTACAATATATCTAAATCCATTACTTATCACAAAAACATTGATTGAGCAAAAGCTCAGAGCACTGGAAAGAACAATCAGGAGATTATAACAGATAGCACAAGAAATAGCCCCACACAACAATCACCAAATATATATAGACGGTTCCTATACGCAATAAAATGTGAACAGTAGAATGGGAATAAGATGGGTGATTCAAATAGAAGAGGGTATAGAAATTGCCAGGTTTCAAGCAGAAACACAAGACACACCATCCTCAACATGGGTAGAGCTGACAGCAATACTCACAGCAATCAGTATAATAAGTGCAAACAAGGAAATAAACATTCTTACAGACAGCCAATATGCAATCAACGTGATAAAAAAGAAAGGGACAAAACAAGGAAAGAGGAATCAAGTATCAGAAACTTCGAATAGATGTTTAATTAATACAATACAAGAATTAATCTTATTACAAAACATTACAGTAGTATGGATCAAGATTAAGGGCCATTCTGGTAATCAAGGAAATGAGCTAGCAGACAAACTAGTAGCAACTATGATAGTAGATAGGCCCAAAGACAGAATTAAAATTCAGGAGCTAAACACTACCAGTGCAATGACAACACTAAGATGGAACCAGTCCTTTATTGACTTTCCTTTCAAGACAGTAGGGAAAACCATCCTTAAAACCAAATGGGCCAACAAATGGAGAAAATTAAGACATAGTCAAAAATGGTTATCCAGACAGAAGGTCAAAGAAGTAGACTGGAACATGACTATGAAGACACTGATACCATCTAAAATAACATCACTTCAAACTAATCGCAAGGACCACAGTAATAGAACCTTCAGATGGAAAACATGACTGGATAAGCACCCAACAATAGCAAACTTGAATACTTGTAGATCACAGCTATACAAGTGTCCAACTTGTATAGTCTGCAAAAGACAGGAAGAGAGAGATATCACCCCCATTCACATGTGGACCCAACGAAACAAGACTAAAGAAAAAATATATGACCTTCCTCACAAAAGAATGTACAGCAAGAGCAGAAGGCAACAAACAAACAGAACAGATATATGATAGATGGAGACACCTCTTTGAATCATCATTACGGACAAGAAACTTAAACAGTATATGTGAAATATAATGAAGAGACATAATAAGAGGAGCAATTACGTATTGTAGCAGGCTAATCGGCGAGTCTGTCGCTAATGACCAAAAGCTCATGTAATCTGCAGATAGAAGAGTCCGTCCTTCTATCACACACACATAAAACAATACCAAAATCAAGGCAGAGGCGTAAAAAGATTTGGGAGAGTCTCAAGGTAGTTTCCCTAAAACTATTATAACTTCACTGTTATAACAATCTATCCAAAAGATTCGTCGTGAGATTCGTCTTAAAATTGGTTCTGAGATTCGTCTTAAAATTAGTCCTGAGATTCGTCTTAAGATTAGTCCTGAGATTCGTCATTTTATTAAGTCATTGAAAGAAGTTACATTTATACATTTTTACACATAGGGCTATTACATAATCACTATGGCTATTCTAGTATTATGTCATGCATAAATTGTCTCTTGGTCAGCTAATTTTCTATTACCTCAGCTCATAGTTTTTTACCTTTTTGACGCAAATGGATTGTTCACGTATTCTTCTAGCTTGTAAGGGATATGGTGATAGTCAGCAATTGATTGATTCACGTAAGTTTCGGTCACGTCACGATCATCAGTCACGTGATCACAGTGAAAATTCTGAACTTTGTTTGACTTCTTTGGCCTTTAACAGTATCAAATGATGAAAGTAGCAGAAGAGATAGTGAAGATTCAAAAGCTGCAAAAACTACAATACAAGTAGCCACAACTTACTTCTGGGAGGAGAAAAAAGAAGTGTGGAAGTTGAGATGCGAACTGATGATAGAATGGGAAAAATCACAAGGAATCTCGAAAAAGATAAAGCAAAACAAAAACAAGAAAAGCAAGAAGAAACCAGGAAGTAAAGCAAAGCAGGGGACAGAGGATTGAAGCTTAGGATCTAATCAACTGTATATAGAGCTCACTAACAGAAATATGAAAAACATTGTATAGAACAGTTTCCATTTTAACTCACTTTTTCACATAGAAATCAGTGTTAGTGGAGTCATGATATGCTAACATTCACCTTCTGAATGAACTGCAGCAAGTCACAGGGTTCGAAAGATACTGAGTCATTAGTTTTTTCTCTATCATAAGTGTATTTTCTCGCAATTAAATTTGTATATATAAAAGGGTATACATGATTAAATAAAAACTATATAGCATGACTTCGCCAGCTATTAAAAAAATATATATATATATATTATATAAACTTACAAAAAAACTCTTTTTGCTGATCCTCTGATTACACACAAAAAAGATGTTTGCAAGATGTTTTTATACTTTCTTGCTAATAAAGTCTTAACACTTTCCTTAAAACAACTTGAAGTTTGCACTTCAAAAGTCACTTATATCCTTCCTCTATTGTCTACAAACTTCTTTACTCAAAAACCTAACTTCTAGTGATCAAGAAAAGTCAAGTAGTACCTTTAATACCAATAGCAATAAAGTTCCCAAAGGAAGAAGAACTGACTATGAAGTAACTGAAGGCCAATTTAACCTTTGAAGTGAGAGATATATGGAGGTTTTTGATAACAAAAGAGCTTATTTTTCCCCTTTCAGTCACTTGTGGGCCTCTTAAAGCTATCACTTTCATGGTTTTCTAGAGAATTTTACCTACCTCAGTTTGATCCTGAATTTTGGGTAGCACAAATCCTCACCAAAGGTGATTGGCTAATATGAAACACATCAGTTTTTAGAATGTAAACAAGCTCCTATTGATCATACTCATGTGTCTCAATACATCCTTGGTAATGTAGGAAAGAAAGTTCTAGAAAAAGTGTCCCCTTCAATCATATATGTTTAACCTCCAAGAAACAATTATAATACTGAAAGACAAGTGACGAGTAGGAATAGAAGATCCAACTCCCATTTCTTATTAAGCTCCTCAAGTGGTAAAAAGACTTTTTTGGACAAAAGTTGGGATCTTCAAGCTTCTATTCTAGTCAAACAAAATTCTTGAAAAGATTTCTTTATCCCAGTTAGGTAAACTCTTCCATAATATGGTGCTGGTCTCACTAGTGATAAGCAAATCCATACATTGAAAGAAGAATAAGTTTCTCAAACATTCTTCATGAAGTCACTTTCAGAAATAGCTAAGTTCCTCAAACGTCATTAAGCTTAGAGAATATTTCAATAAGACAAACCCCTTTCAAGAGGAAATTGTGAAATGAAGCAAGAATCTTTTGAAAGACTTTGAATTTGTATTTCCCCTTCCCTTTTTTCCCAGTACCAACTTTGGCAATTTATCATTTTTCAGGATAATCTACAGTGGCAAACTATTGGCAATAACTCTGGTTAACTTAGAGGCACTTTTGTCAAGCTACTAGGAGAGTGAAATATTGTTTCCTAAATCTGATTTAGAGCACCTAGTTTAGACTTAGTTTTGTTTAATCTGAACTAGCTTAGTGGACTCCTCATATTTTTAAGTAGTATAGTTCTTTAACTAATAATGTACAATGATAAGTTAGTCGCTTTGTAAAAGTCTATAAAATATTTAGATATTTCCCAATATCTCAATAAAAACATATAATTGTGACATAATTGTGGGTTAAAATATATATATATATATATATATTATATAAACTTACTTGTTTTAAATTTTTCTAAAACTATCTGCAGTAGTAATCTGCAGGCAATGATATTAGAAGTTGGAAGGGTATTTATCTGAACTTCTAATAGAGCGATAAATTACTTCCAAAGTTGCACTTAGAAAGGTAAAACAATCAAGATGAGTGGGTTAGTTAAAGAATTAGCTTTAGCATCTCATATTATATGTACAGTTTACAAATGTTTAATAAAGCATATGTAACTAGCCTGACAAAAGGCAAAAAAAAAAAAAGAGAATCTGATAATCTGATATTAACTATCAGAATTAAAGAAAGTCTTTATAATAGTTATATGGAGTAAATATATTGTATAATAAAGATCAATATTAAAGAATTCATCAAAATGTTCAATAGGAAAAGAATTGAAGAAAAATAAATAATATAAAAAAAATTTTGAGAGCTATGAATTCAAAATTACAAAATTATAGATTAGTTAACCTTCTAGAATCAATTCAATCTATCCAATATCTTTGATATCTCTTTCAAAGCTAATAAAGATAAAAGTTTTTAACCAATTTAATCCACAATGAATTTTTACTATTATAGATACTTAAAAAAAAAAATTGGATATTTATACCATAATGACTTACCTAGTATATAAACTTTAAGAAGAGATATTAAAACATCTTTTAAAATATCCGACTATCAAAGAAGACAGAAAAGATATATGGCAAAAAGCAAAAGAAAAGATCAATTATTATATTAGTAAAGAAATCAAAGATAAGAAAGAAATTTGTTCTACAACCAATAATTAAACAAGTAGATGATTAAACAAGATCCAGTAATTTGACAAAAGTCTTTTCAATATTATTTGTAAATATATGAAAAAAGAACAAAATCAATTTTTAAAGAATTATTTCAAAGTATAACTCAAAATTTCTTTAGTATCTATACAGAATATAATTAGTAAACTTTATTATAATATAAGAGAAAATTTTAAGAAGAATATTTAAAATAGTCACTACATTAAAGTAATAAAGTAAAAAAAGAAGTAGAATACTATTGAAGAGATTAAAAGATCTAAAAGGCCTGGGTATAAATCCAATGTATAAATTATATAAAAGTAAAAAGAATTTATAATATTCTTAAAAAATCTAGAACAAAAAACTTTTAAAATAAAGGAAAAAAAAGTATATGGAAATCATTAAAAATTGAATTTGGCATAGAACTAAATAGTTTAGTTTTTAACTATAAATATAATTTAGAATAATCTATAATAATGACATGTAAATAATAATTTTATTGACTAGAAGATTCATTCAATCAATTATTTTCTAAGTTATATCTAGAGAAATGATTTTTTGATAATAGGTAAGTCAATATATGAAAGTTAAAATATCTTATAAATATCTTTGTATATATAATAAAAACATGTCATGCTGACTTAACTGTGAATTAAAAAAAAAATAATAATAATAATAATTTATTTTTTTAAATTATTATATATCAAAATATTTTATTTTATATTATAATATTCTTAAATTTATTATTTATCTTAATATTATAAAAATTTATTTTTATATTTTAATGTATTTTAAATTTATAAAAAATTTTAATAAAAAAATAAATAAATAAGAATAGTAATAATTATTAAAAAAATAATTTATAATTAGTTTAATTTTTTTTTTTTTATTATCAATTCAACTTTAGCTTTATTAAATATATTTTGTAATATAAAATAAATATAAAAAAATACTTGAAACCAATAAAACTAAACAATATAATCAATTGAAGTCAACTTCGAACAATTTGTTGTTTTTTAAAAAATAAAAAGAACTAACAAAAGATTACTAATGTTAATAAAGTTTTTTTAAAAAAAGGAAATTAAAAGAATAAATATAATAGTTAATCTATATTATTTCTTACTATGTGACTTATTCAGAAAAAAGAAATTTTTATTCGGAATATCTATTAAATTCAATAGAAATATCAAATATCTATTCATATATAAAAGTAAAAATATTAATATATAATTTGATCATATTTCAAATTCTTCAATTTTTTTTGTATAATATCAGTCATGTTTTAAATACTTTTTATTTAGAATTTCTCACAAAATATAGGAATCTTAATTATTACTTTAATAACTAACTTGTGTTTCTTTGTAAGAACTTTCAAAATATTAATGCAGATTATACACAGGAGTTAGATACTAATATTTAGTAAAAAAGGGAAAATCTTTAGAATAATTACTGAGTTATTTTCTTAGAGAGTATATAAAAAAGAGCAAAAAATCCAATCTTATTAATAAGAAGAGGTTGGAAATAATGTTATATATATTAATACAAGTAAATCAATTCATAAACTATTTTTTTTCATCCTTATCACTAATAAGCAGTACATTAGAGGTCACTGTTTATACATTTCATTCTCTATATTTTAAAAGCTAAGCTAAGAAGTAATTAAAAGAAACCAGTGTTCTTGTCAACTTTTTTTAAAACAGTTATTGATATATAAGATTATATGTTATATATCTATTTATATCAAGCAATAATAATTTATAGTAAATTTTAGGTTCTTATAATATTAAAAAAATATATTCAGATATATAAACTGATTAATAAAAGTTTGTTTACCTCTTTTACTAATGTGAATTCTATCTGTCCAATTATAGTATAAGAAACTTTGTATTATTTCAAAATTTAGGATTAAATTGAGATAGACAAAATTCTTCAGAAAAAACATAAAAAATGAATACTATTATAGTGTAACAAATAACTAAAAGAGTGGAAAAATTGTCTCTTATCAATATAAACACTTTGTATTGTTTCTCTACAATGTGAGATGATTGCATATTAGTTCTTCTTTCTTTCAGAATTTTCTTACCATTGGTAAGAAAAGTGTTGCTTGACTTTTTGATCACTAGCAATCAAGTTTTTGTTTGAAGAGAAGTATTAACAAGAGAGGAGGGAAGTATAAATGACTTTTGAAGTTTTCTTCAAGTTGATTTGAAGAAAGTAATAAAACTTTATTAGCAAAGAAGTATAAAAACTTCTTGCAAATATCTTTTTTGTGTGTGATCAAAAGATCAGTGGAAAGAGTTTTGGTGTTTAATTCTTGTTAGAATATATAATATATAAATAATATAAAAATTTAAAGATTAAAGTTGTTATGTTAATTAATAAAGAAACAAAACATTATTTTCTATATTATATTAAAAGTAATCGTATTACAAGTTTTTGTATGGTTAGAATTTGTATTGCAAAATATAATTGTAATAGTCAAAAAAAAAAAAGAGAAAAATATCCTTTCGACTTCGGAGAAACACGTATACTATAAATAGTAATTATAATAAAATAATTTTAGAAATGCCGTCTTGATTGTATTTTTAATGTACATGTATACGAAAGATATAAATTATTAGGTGATAAGGCAATTTTTTTTAAAATATTAATATATAAGTGGAAACGCGAATGTTTCAATGTCCGAGTGTAGTAATGTGTAATAACACTCTAAGCTTTCTATGATCAAATTTCTTGATATTTGAATGAGTAGAAGTAGATAAACTTTTACGTTGACTTCAGCAAATCCTTTTTCTCGGTGACCAGATTTTCACTCGATTTTGATTGTCCGAAATACTTCCCGCATCTCCCACAGTCGATTTCTCTTTTTTTCGTTTTATCCAATATTCCAAAAATTGAAAACCCAATCCAAAAGTCCCGCCAATGACACTTATCGTTGCTAATATTATTATGACGTTGGCGTCAATAAAATATTGGTAATTCTCGGGTTGTATGAATCCCCAGAAAGTCTTAAAGGAGGCCAGTATTCCTGCGCGTACAAAGATATCGGTCCCAAGTATTAAAGAATAACATCCAGTTATCACCGTGGCAAATATGGCCACGCGGTGATAAATCCTTTGGAGACCAGCCAATGACCCCAAAATCAATGTACATATACCCATAAATACCCATCTAGATATCTGATTTGAGATTAGTCCATTATTTTTTGTTGATAGGCAGATCATTGCAAATGAAAAGCCACCAAGTGCTCCTACAAGAATCTTTCCGGTCGGCCACAGGCATACAAAAAATGTGCCAGAGGCAGCCCCGGACCCGACACATATTATAAAGTAAATGAAGCGAACGAAAGAAGTTGGATTGGTTACGTTTTGATATTTAAGAATAAATAGCATCAATGCTATGGCTGGAAAAAAAATGAGTTAGTGAAGGTCACGTAAAGTTTTCCCGGAAAAGGGGTCGTACATACACGTTCCATAGAATGCGGCCAGAAATATGGATAGCCACTTAAATCTGCCTCCTCGGAATAGGCTCACTGCACCTGTTATTATCAACGTCATTCCAGTTAAATAGCTAGCAGCGTCCATCGGGTAGTCATTCCCTCTTGCTGTAAACAGCAAGGTGTATCAGGCGGGTGCATAAAGAATTTGTAGGTTTGATTTTATCTTCTTCTCCCAAGAAACGAATACCAAACACTTACTTATATTAGCAGGGACACCAAGCGTGGAATTTATGGTCGGTGGCGGCGAGGGTATGGTTTCTCCTATCCTTTGTGGTCCCACATATTCACCTTCTCTGCCAGTATCATTAGAATTTTGAGCAGACACCGTCGTTATTATGAAGGAATAAAGAAGAGATGTTATTATTATATTGTAAAGTAAGTGACTTGGTCGCAATATTAAACTATTGCTACCACTGCTCATGGTGATAGTTTGTGGATTATGAGGAGAGATGGGTTAAATATATCAATTAACGGGTAGTCTTCAAAAAGTGTAAAGCCGAAAAAAGGTCAATTTATATGAGATGCAGCTTGGTAACATTCGGAAGGTGATTGGCTAAATGGAAAAATCAATTTATTATTCTTTTGATGCTCGGCTTGAACATGAATGATGGTAAAAAAGGGAGTTTCGCCATATTTGATACCCCAAGTCATGTTGATGGTTTCAGGCCCTTAAGAATATCTAATTTAATATTTCCGTGGCGCATTATACAATGTACCTATTATAACTATAATTCGCGTCTTTTGCTCTGCTGCCAAAAGTGGTTAATCTAGCATATACATAAGTATGAGCATGTAAATAATAGTATGCAGTTGTTATGGATACAGTTTCCATAAGCAAGAAATGTAAAGAGGCAATAATCTTCCACGTTAATGAATCTTTTTAGGAATTTTTTAATCAGTAATATATTAAAATTGATTTCAAGGACCTCAGAAAAAATACCCGATCAATTTAATTCAAACAAGTTTCATGATTTTTTTAAACGCACGCATTGTATGCCACTCTGGAGAATTTTTTACTAGCTTCCCGAATAGGAAATCCGATCTGTCGCTCAGTATTTGAATGGAACCATTATTGGCGGATTAAATAAATTTCTTTTATGGTCTATAATGTCCTCTTCCGCACTTAGGCAACGGTACAAAGGGGATTCAACGACGGAAATACTTCAAAATATTGGTCATTCGCAACACGATACAAAGGACTTCGTTGGTTCCGAAGTCAATGAGGAAAAAGGGCAATATTCAAACCCATTAATATTGTGTTTTCTAATAGCTTTTCGAATATTTGACGCTCTCGTGACCAGAACTTACTTTAATCCCGATGAGTACTGGCAATCAGTTGAAGTTGCACATTATATGATCTTTGGATATCCAAAATTATCAGCGTTTTGATTTACTCCTGTTCCTTTGCTCGTTATCAACCGCGTACAATTATCGACAATCATTTTATTCCTTGACAATTTTGTGGTCTAAACTTATGGATATCTGACCTGGGAATGGAAACAACGAATTCGAAGTGCCGCCCACCCGATGATTTTTGCGGCTCTGTATAAATGCTTGGAAGCATTTGGAGTTGATAATACTGACCTGTTTGTAAATGTAACACTTTTATTCCTGCATTCGGTGTGCTCGGTCCTCCATTTATTAAACTACGAAACTCTTTTTTTTTTCCCAGATTTATTTATTCACCAAGAATATTGCAAGCAACAATCGCCGCCGTGGGAGACTTTTACACACATCGATTGGCCCAAAAGTTTTTTGATGATTCAACGGCAAAGTGGACTGTATCCTTCTTTCGTGATGATGCATCGTACACCAACTGATCACACGGATGTTGAGCCCTTGACGATATACTATTTTCTCTTAGTTATTCTGCTCGGTGATCTCATGGTTTAATTTCTTTTGTTCGATTCGCATGCTATCGAACAGCGTTGAAACGGCATTAACCATTGCTGCCTTATATTATTGGCCTTGGCCTTCGCTGGCGACTTTGAAAAATTGGGAAAATCGAAAGAAGTATACACGAACATTAATAATTTGTTTCCCGCCTTTTTCAACTTATCTGTTCCCACAAGGCTGAAAACGTACACCTTTTATATAGAGACTTGCGCATCTCTTTATGCTTGTCCGCTATCTCGTGCATCTTGCGACCGACCAATGTGATCATTTGGTGCTTCCTTGGCATTCAATTGCTTCTGAAGACGCGTGATCACATGTTTTCAGTTATGGCGAACGCCTTTGTTGCTTCGTCGGTATTTAATCTATAATCTTGTGATCATTTGTGAAAAAAAACAGCGAGAGACACGAATTAAAAGTTCCCTTCGAAACTTTTCTTCTGATACCTCCAGCATCCTCGCAGTCTCTTTGATGATCACCTTGGATTATCAATTTTACGGCTCATTAGTGTTCGTTCCGTTCAATTTTCTATACATCAATGCAATCCAGCCCATCTCCCTATTCTACGGAGCTCATCCTTGGCATTGGTACTTCACTCAAGGATTGCCGGTGATCTTAACCTCTTTAATTTCATTTATCATCTACGGGGTACAATCGTCGATGAGAAAACCGCATCATTGGCAACACGTCAAACCATTATTACAATTGATCTGTTGGGTGGTGACAATATATAGCCTATTGGGGCACAAGGAATTTAGATTCCTGTATCCCTTGGTGCCAATCTTTGTTTTGATCGCGGGGTATGGGTTTCAAGAGATTTATCGAGTCTCGGACTCGAGTGATTCGAGGTCGCGTGCCACAGCTTCCCGAAGATACCTAAGACTTTCCGTGTTATTTTTTGTGCTAACCAATGTGCCGATGGCTTATTATGCAAGCGTCATACATCAGAGCGGTGTGGTGGAGGTGATGAATTATTTAAGAAAGGAGGTGGATAATGGTGGTGTCAAAGATATTGGATTCTTGATGCCTTGTCATTCCACTCCATTTTATAGTAAT
>CAJVPT010002257.1:0-18207 GCA_910592055.1 Acaulospora colombiana | reverse complement strand
ATAGTTTTTATATAGTATTTGTTCTTTGTCTAGTTTATTAATGGTATTCTTTTTAATTGTACTGATAAATTCGTCTAGTGGTGTGGTGTGTATTGTGTTGGGAAGGGTTGTATTAGTTTTTGTTATTGTCTCTATAGTTACTCTTTTCTTCCAGGATGAGCTAGATTCTTCTTGTGAGTCAAATTCTCTTCTAGTGTATCTTAATTAGACTGGTACTTTTTAGAAGCGATTATTCCATCGCCTTCCTCTTACCCTATTCTGATTACCTGTTTTCTTCTCGATTATGTTTATTCTAGTATTTAGTCGCTTGAGATTATTCAGAATCTGACACATGGATCTTGATCACTTTCACTTTCTGGATAAGGGCTTTGTGACCTATTATGCAAAATTCTTTTTCTGTTACAGTTATTGATTAGCTCTCTATTACTATCAGTAGCGAAGCGTCTAGGAGTATTTGGTGTTCCAGTCATGTATTTGCTGCCTTGAAAGTTGCATCTTTTTTCTTTTGCCTTTTTCCCAGATCTATCCTTTTCTTAGAATTGCTTTCAGTTTCTGAATCATCTTTAGATATTGTAGGCCAGTTTGTTTTGTTGTTATTTCTGATATCAGTTTGACCTAATTGTCTTGAGTGCAGTTCAATATGTATTGTTTTAGGGTAAACTTTCTCTTTGTTATAATTACTACTCTCTGTTTTGATCACTTCTTTGTCATACACTATATCCTTCCTGAAGTGCTCTTTAGCACTTCAGCTGAGTTTGTAACCATGTATAAATATATGTTGTCTCAGAGCCTTGTGCAAATCCTCTGCTGTTGTGAAACAGACTACTGCATATCCTCTTCTTTTTAAAGTGAAAGGGTTTCTTGGTATGTAACATGCTTTGGCTCTTGCATGCTGTGTTGCCCTTGCTATAAGACTTGTGAAGGTATTGTGTATACTATACAGTCGTAAGAATTGACTATTATGGTTTTTGAGAATGGCATCGACTTTATGATAATTTGATTCATATTGAGTGAAAATTGCCCTAAAGGTATCTACTTTGACATTAATGAACCATCTATCCTCCAAGTCTTGCTGATTTGGGATGAGTTGTACTTTGATTCTTCTTTAAGAGCGAGAGTGGTTATAAATATGGATACTCGACACCTTTCTATATTTTTGTAAGGCAGTCTTGATTTCTTGACGGGTATAACTGTGGTCAAGATCTATCAATGTGATAACCATTGTCTTGTTTTCTTCTTCTGCTACCTCTTGTTTAAAGAATTTCTTTCTGGTGGTGAATATGAAGTTTCCCATTTCTCTACCTGTATAGATATCAAGGTAAAGTTTTCTCCTTCTTTCTTATTAATCTTCTCTATACATTGTAGGACATCTTCCAATTCTTCAAAGGTGAAAGTTGTCCAGGCATTACCCTTGAGAAAATCTTTTTTGAATGGTAGCATGTCTTTAGGTAGACTCAAGGCACCTTGGAGATAGGCTAAACGTTCTTTTTCTATATCTCCTGATATTCTGGAGGTAAGGATTCCAACTTTGAATTTTCCTTTCTTGGTGATATGAAATGGATTTAAACTGGATGGCTTGGACCTGTTTCATGTATTATAGGATATTTGTTCTACTATGTTTTCTCCTTCAACTCTTTCCTGAATGTTTATCATTTCAAGTTCTATCTCCAGCTTTTTCTCTATATCTTTATCACACATTTTAACTTCAATGTTATTTGAAATTTCAATCTCGATTGTTGGTTGAACTTCCATATCCTCATTTGGAATGGTGTTCTCATCTGAAATTGAGTTTCCTACTATGGAGTTTATAAACTCACCCTTGGTTTGCAAGATTTCTGCAGTATGAAGGGAAAGACCATTTGTGAAAGTATTTTGCTCCAAGATACGTCTGACTTTTTCTTCCAAGAAGGGTGCCATAAGGTCTTCTTCTCTTCCTTGACCTTGTGTCCATAAGTATAGGATATATGTTTTAAGGACCTCTGCTTTAATAAATGTAGTTGGGTTTACATTTAAAAATTTTGAGAGAATACTATCGAGTATTGAGTATTCTGTTGGTCTTGATGTCTGATTGGATTTGTCTTGTATGGTGAGAGTGTTGAAGATGATTTGGGTAGCCCATGTTTCTTTCCTCTGATCATGTTTTTCAGCTATTCTGACTATTGTATTGAGAATATGTAGTTCTCTTTTCTTAGCAATTTGCATAATTCTCCATTCCCTTGTTATATTGGTCATGTGTAAAGGAGGATAAATTGCTGATTCGTTGTTTTGTTTGTTCTTGATTTGTTTACTTATTTATATTTAGCAAGGTACATGGGGTTAATTGTTTGTTGTCTTGTTTAGTGTCTTGTTTACTCAGATGAGTTGTTGATTCTTCCTATTTGGTTCTGTTTATTTACCAGATTTGATGTTGATCTCCTTTATTATGAAAAATAGGTCATTTATACATAGACACATGATAAACCTTGCTATGTTGTTTTGGTACTGAATTGTTTAATGAGTACGCATTTGTGTAACTTGTTTTGATGTTTAGACAGGTGTGTCTGAAATCAGAATACTCTACTGTTTAGTCCTTGTGAGCCTTTGATGTTCTTCTGGGCTTTGTAAACTTTAAGTTTTTCCTGATTTATCAGTAGAAACTATTGTTTGTAAAGTTCCTTTTAGTGCCTAGAAAGGTGTAAACTAACACTGGCCTGGCTAGAAGCTTGGGAAGTTGATGTTGGGCTCTCCTAAGCTTACTATGAATCAGCTTGTAGATGTGTTTTCCTTCTCTTGTAAAGTAAAGCTATTTTAATGCTGTACTATCAAAACTTCTGTTAATTGATAGAGTGATCTTTTGGGAGAATGGTTGAATGTTCTAGGTTGTTATTAAGTCTTGAATCTTTGAGAAATAAGATGTTTTTTAGGCTGGCTTCTCTTTTCCAAGAAAATTACCAAAAAAGGAAATTTTTAAAAAAAAAGTGGATCAACGGAAAGAGTTTTTTAATTAATATTTATTTAAATTCTTATTTGCTATTATACAATTTAATCTTTTTACTGTTAATTCTTTTTAACTATCTAATTTATCTATTGATTATATATCTTGAATAGATCACTTTGCTTTGTGCATATTCAAAACTTACAATTATTACAAAAACCTTTTATTTTTCAATAAATTTTTATATTTTAAATATCTTTTTAATTCTTCTATTTCTCTTACTTTTTTCTCTTCTATTTTATTTTCTATTTTTATATTTTTTAATAATACACATACCTATATAATTATGGCTATTCTCAAGAATATTTATAATTATTTTAAACAACATTCTTTGTTCTCACACTCTAATATACTATAAAATAACAATTTTTTGGTAATAGAATCCAAAATCCTATAACTTGGCTGATTGCTTTTGAAAAGATTATGATGGTCAATTAATAGAAAAACAAAAAATTGATTAATGTACTCAATATCCACTTTTAGAATAATATTAATAAATGATGAATAATCTATTTTGAAAACACTAATATTAATACTAATGCCATAAAATTAGAAGGCCATTTTTATTGTATTCAAAAAACAATTTTGTACCCAGCAATAGATCAATAAATAGACACATGATTTTAAAAAATATAGACAATAATCAACTGAATCTGTGACTTCTTACCATGCTACTTTTAAAAAACTTTTTAAAAGGGTCAACAATAAAGATTATATAAGTCTTAGTTAATAGCTTATTACTATATTAGGGATTACTATTACACTTGACTTCTATTGTCTCTAAGAACAATTCTAATAATGTGACTATTCTATATGAACTTACAGTAGTCTATCAAAATGGTCAGAACATAAATAATAATAAGGAACTATATAATATTGCTTCCATCTCAAGAAATTTCAAATTAATTTCTTTGAAATCTGAGGATTATATTGATACTTTTATTAAAAACTTTGAAAAACTTCAATTAAATTTGACTGAAAAATTAATTGAAATACTATAATATTTGTCTTAAGTAGTTTTAGCAAAAAGATTTAGAATATTTTCAGAGACTTTATAGTTGAATAGTTGGTCACAATAGATAATTAGACTTTAATTTTGGACCTTGGGATTTGATAAAAAAAGAAATAGCAATTACTTTAGGTTCATAGTTATGGATTTTCTTGAATATAATTCTAAAGACTTTTTTAGTACATAGATTTAATTTTCTATTTGACTCAAATTGTTTTTGCTTTTGTTTGCCCTCTCTCCTATTAGTAATATAAAGTTGATTGTACTAATCAATATAGACTTTTTCTTCATATTCAGATTTATTGGACTTCTCCTCAAATTTTTCAATAGTAAAATAGTTCAAAAATTTTCTGATCCTGAAAGAGTTTACTTAAATCTTTTCAAACATATATTTTTTGATCAAATGTTATAGTTTATTGTATTTAAAATATATAAGTTATGAGGATTAGTAGAGGTGAAGATAGATTGTCTAGAATAGTGATCTAGTTTTTCCACTTGAACAGAAAGAAGTTTCAGTATAAAAACTTGATAAAAAATTTTAAGTGATCTAAGATACATATAGAAACCAATTATTTTACCTCTGATAATTCAAAAAAAATCATAGTTGTCAAGTGCTATATTCATATTAAAGGAAATTCTATAATAGCTATTTTTGACTCTAGTGCTACTGTCAATATTATTATTAATAAACTTATAAGAGAACTTGATTTAGTAATTGACATCAAGTCTTAAACTATTGGAATTATTGTTAATGATATACAGTATGAGCCAAGGTCTTTAAACAAATTACTTTTCTAAAAATATTTATTTAAGATTTAATTGTATTAATAATATTATAAGTAATTGAGTTATATGAGAAACTACTTTTTTTAAAAACTAATTAGTTGGATTATATGAAGGCAAATTGAAATCTTAAGAACTATACTCTTAAAATTACTTATATAGACAAAACCATTGCCATAGTAGCTACCTATCATGTTGATACTCCCACATATCTTTTATAGAATAATAATAAATATAAAAATAATAAAAATGAACTTTTAGATAAAATTAAATATGAATATGAAAGTTCTCTTGAGAAATAAGATGTCTACATATCTAATTTTGTTCTTAAATCTAAGGATAAAAATGCCATCATTTTTCTTTTTGACTGTTCCAAACTTGAAAAATTCACTCTTAAACTATTTATTAAAATCTTGATTAAAGAACAATAGCCTAAGGTTTATTAAATCTTATTTAACTATAAGAATATCTTTGTTGTTTACATCTTCAAGAAAGGCCAAACAAGTAATCTGAAAGGAATACAGTGATTATCTATAGCTTTAGTATTAGAAATGTTGTTTAAATTAAATAGTGATTGCATAAGGTCTCACTTGATCTATAGAAATTCATTAAATTGAAAATTGAGTAAATGAAACAATGAATAATTATCAATTTCACTATTAGCTTATAGTCTTCTTCTATTGTTATATTACCCATGAAAAATAATAAACAGTACTTCTATATTAATTATAGAAAACTTAGTACAATCACTGAAAAGAATATCTATTCTATATAAATTGTTGATTATCTTTTGGAAACCTTCAATAGTGCTCAATAGTTTACTTGTCTTGATCTAACAAGTAAATATTTGCAAGTTGCAATAAGTGATAAAGACAAATATAAAATAACTTTTATAACAAAATATGAACTATATGAATTCAATTTCTTGTCTTTTGATCTTTAGATGCTCCTACAACTTTTTAGTGACTAATAAATAAGATTTTGACTTTCTATTATAGCAAATTTGCAATATCATCTCTTTCCTATTTTTCTGTGATACAGTAGCATAAACCACAAAAATGTAAGAAACGGTTAAAAAATAAAGAGACTTAAAAGACAACAATACCTAATCAGCAGGCCCAACTATAACATAGACAAGCTCACTAGGGGCAAGGCCAGCCCTATCGATAAAGAAACTTGAAAAGAAACTCAGCATCAAACAAACAACTTTACAAAAACAAACCATCCCTCCATCTCTTAGCACTATACAAACAACAACTCAAAACAATAATACAACTACTGGATCAACAGAAGACACCAATACAGCAAGAACTCAATACACCTGGAGTGAACAGGTAAAAGAGAAGCAAAATATGCAAAACAAGGCACAGCATAACAAAGGTAAACACATTGCAAAACTGATGAAAACCCCATAGAAAATGATAAAGAAATGGCAACTAACAACCTTAGACCAGCAAGAATTGATGACTCAGATATCGAGATGAACTTCGATGACAACACTTCTTTTTAAGAGGAATAAGATTGGCAAACTCAGGAAAAACAGGCTAAAAAAGAATCAAGACAAGGGAGTAGACCGAGACCCCACTCACCATTCGACAGAAATAACAGGTATGGCAGAGAGAGAATCAAACTTGGAATCAAAGCAGACCTACTACCAAAAGACTCTATAGGAAAGAAAATCACCTTCCTTACTAAGGCACTCAACTCTCCTGAAGAACTACTTACAATCCAAAGTGAATAGATTGAGAAGATCAATCATATCATTACCATTTTCAGAGACCACCACTTTGCAGAAACAGTTGGCAACATAAGCCTTACTGAAACAAACAACACCAAACTCACACCACTTTCCAAAATAATCCGTAAACTTGACAAGAAAATGAGCATCAGGATATGGGACATCCCCCTGAACACAAAGTTCATTGACGTGCAACAAACATTCACCAAGTTCAGATAGATAACCAATATCAAGAGGACAATACAACAAATGTGGCAGTCAGCCACGATCACATTCTCCAACCAGGAAGATAAATGCAAAGCACTAGAATCTTGGAGCACTCTCATCAAGGCAGACTCAATAAAAATTTTCAATGCAATCTAGGACCTACCAGAAATGAAGAACAGGGAAACGCTGTCAATAAAATTAATCAACGTCCTATCAGGAACCCATGCATTTGACCTCAAGCATATCTATCAAAAGTTACAAGCCAAAACCTACTACATACTCCAGTTAATGTCATACATATTAAGGAAATATGTAGTCCTCAGTTTTGATAGTGAACAATTTCTCCAACAAGCACTAAATAAGACTTTCTATCTCAAAGAAACCATCCTGACATGCAAACCCATTGACATGAAGCTCTTCACCATATGTAACAGTCCCAATAATCTCATAGCCAGCTGCACAATCAAAGAAGTAGTGAATAGTGAAACAAGTACAATTACGAATAAGCCCAAAAATTTGGAAAACTATATAATTGATTTAAACCACCCAAATCTATACATATCCATAAACTAACACAGTCTTCAAGAAATATTAAACCTTCCAAACTGGAATTATATACTACAGCCACCAGAAGTTTGTACAATATCTCAGAAAATAAATACAATTCGAATACAACAAATAAAATTCTCACAGCTCTCAATGCAATTCACGAACAACTTTCATCTATCAAAGAATCAATGAAAAACCTCAATGAAAGAATTAATAATCTTGAACAATACTGTTTTGTAGATACAGAAGATATGAAAGAGGATAACACATATATTGACACTAATACTAAAACATCAGCAGAGGAACCTTCAAACATACAAGACATCCAACAGCAACAATAACAATTTTACTGATCAATAGGAAACATGGATAGAACTATTAATGTACTAGTATCAACTATCACGAACTTTCTTTCAAGCAACACAAGACAATCTCACTCTACACATCAGTAATATGGGTAACGCAAGTAGCACAATTACTGAACAAGAAAATGATAACTCTTCAAGTAATAATGTATCAAAGAACAATAACTACACCTTAAACAATACTATCATTCCTGATCACACGAATACAAATACAAGCACCTCGAATAAAGCAACTCAAAATACTATCACAACAAATGCCCCACTCCTTAGTAACAACTTCAGAAAAATACATAACTTTTAAACACTCCACAATATTCTCAAACCATACCACAAGATAATCTAACCAATACTAAACAAAACTATATGAAACCCTACTAAATAGTGGCCACCCTAAATTGTAGAGGCCTAAATGATTCCCTCAAAAGAGAAACTTGGTTCACCGCATGGCACATGAATAATTGGAACATAATAATATCAACAGAGACAAATGGAACCAAAATCAATACAAAACACTGGAAAACAGAAAACTACTCAACATGATAAGAAGGAGATAACCACATCGGTGCTAGTATAGGGGTCACAATCAAAAAACCCCTATCTAATCAGGTAATTAAAATACAAAGATATCTGGACAAAGTGATATGCATAGATTTCACACTCCCAAACAAGCTATACTGTAGAATCATTAACATCTATTTACCAGCTAGAGCTGGAAAACTTAGAACAGTAGTACAAAATCAAATTATCCAATAGATCAAACAATAAAACAACATGAACTGACACATCATTATTGAAGAGACTTCAATATGAGCCTATCAAACAGAATGGACAAAACCTCCAACAACAGGAAAATACATAAAAATAAAACAAATGGTTTTTGTGAACAACTCTCCAATCTTGGAATGATTGATACATATCAATATCACAACCCACAGAAAAAAGAATATACCTGGCACTCTACAACTGCTTCAAGCAGAATAGATATGATCTGGATAAATACACATTCTACATGGTTAAAGATGGGTTCTTAAAGGAGGAGGCAGAGACATAAGTCAAATGTCCCTCACTAGGAAATATTAAAATTTTTAAATTAATAACTATAAAAAAACTATTTACAATTGTTCTTTATTATCTAAATTATTGATTTATAACATTTCCTGACTTTTTCCATATTAAAGTGAAGAGCCATGAATTTTGTCCCTCAAAAAAAAAACATAAGTGATCTGCGAAATTTTATATGCTAAATACTTTAGGGACCCATTATTACATATGGTGTACAATTGACTCATTCATAATGGAAGACACCAACATCACAACTGATCACAACCTACAAATAGCATACATAGAAAGCTGGCAACTAGAAACAAATGATAAGTGAAGTAGACGGTCACACACAAAGATCCACTTTCAATAGAAAAAAACCTCAGACAAGCAATGGAATGCCTTTAACACTGAACTAGATGCACAAATACCAGTATTCCACAGTCTCCTCAAGACAGAACCAACAGACATTGACAAAAGCTATAACTACTTTTGACAAGCTATCTTCAATACTACTAACAAATATATCCAAAAATATAGAGAAAAACAAAGAAGCAGATCCAAATACTTGAAGCTAACAAAACCTTTACTATTTATTCAGCTGCTACCATACAAAAAACAAAATCAATCTGTATAATAAATAGAATGCCAAAGCTAATCTCGAACAACTCACCAATCTCCATAAAGTCATACAAGAACAAGTGTCAATCTACCCCTTTTCACCAGACAAAGATATTAAAGTTTTAAATAAAGAAATCGATAAATTAATCACCTTTGAAAAAATTATCAACAAATGAAACATATACAACATCACCAACGCAAATATAGACTAAGCCCTCAGAAATTGCAACAACTGGTTTGACATGGACAAGAAGAAACTTATAAGATCACTCTTAGATAGTCTCAAAAAAAGCATCTCACAACCAAACTCATTAAAGAGGAGGAAGATATAAAGATCTTAGTACACAAACCTCATGAAATCAAAGAAATAGTTCAATCACACTTCAAAAACTGGACAAAAAAGAGACATATTTTTGAAGTGCAAGGTACACATTGATAAAATATATATCAACCTATTACTACTATTCATGAAGAATAGTACGAACCCACATTTACCCCATTCATCACCAAAGAAGTATAACAAGTAATCAAAAACTCAAGTAACAAATTAGCTCCAGAATCTTCACAAATCCCATACCTGGCATACAATTATATTAACATAGAGATAGTGAAGGCCATAACTACACTCTTAAATAATATACTTACCTATGAGAGGCTATCCACTGAATAGAAAGAAGAAACAATATACTCAATATCCAAACTGAAAGACTGGTAACACAACATCAATATCACTCAATCCACCACTCTTCTAGAATTGATTAAGAAAATTTTTATCAAACTTATAAATAATCATCTAGCCAAAATAATGACTGAACATCTGATCCTGTTTGAAAACAACTGGGTAGCACTATCAAAAGCAGTACTCAAGAACCTATCACTATCATAAATCAAGTACTGAAAGATACATGGGAAATAAACAAACAATGCCTCATACTCTTTCAAGACATGAGTAAAACATATAACAGGATCAATATACAGAGACTAACGAACTTACTCCAACAAATTAAGATATTAAACAAACTAATCAATATAATCAGCAACTGCTTTCTAAACTGATCAAACAAAATAATAATATATTTCGGGCTTACCGACTCATATCAAGTGGAAGAAGGAATTGATTAAGGGAACACAATCTCACCTCTTCTCTGGCATATATACTATAACCCCTTAATAAGCACAATCAGCTCCATGAAAGGCTATTAACTCAATAGTCACAAACCCAATCTCGACAATAGTAGCCCACAAACCTCAACATTTTATTAATAGCATATATGATGATACAACATTTATCACTCAGAATAGAGAACAACTCAAAGAAATTATAGAAGTCAGTGCCTCCTTTTATCATCTCAACAATATTACAGTCAATCTCCTCAAATCAGAACTCTTAATCCTCAACGATTCCCAAGAAAGTATTACCTTTCAGGAACATGAAGTATTATCAACTATCAAAACACAAGCAATAATAGTCTTAGGGGATGGCACGAAAGGAAAAAAGAAAAGCAACACTAATGCAATCTTATTAAAAGAAAAGTCACCATAATCTGTAACACAATAGCTAGAAAACAAATTACAGACAAGATGCACTATTATATTACAAATTATATTTTTTTTCCATATAGAATATTTGCTAATAGACCTGATACTAATGAGAAATTAAACATAATGAATAGATCATTGCATTCATAGCTGTTTCAAACATTGCACCCAACTCCTAAAAACTGCCTAATCCCAGTAATACATCTCAGAACCAGTACAATATCATGGAAATTGAAACATAACAACAACAAAAACATTGTAGTGATTTTTAAGAACTATACTATAGTAACAACTTGGCAGGACAATCCAACTTATAATCCAACAACTTTAGTGGATGGCATGGCAAAAATAGGTTGTTCTCAGAAAATGCCCAAGGATCTTATTAGCAAAAGCCAACTTAATACAGGATATACTCAACAATATACAGGCCAAAATATTACAATACAACGATAGACAATAATCAAAAGTATTAATGACAGACTTACCTACATAGAATATATCATGGCTAGTGAATGGTACAACCTCAATAGAAAGGAATTAAAAACATATAACATAATATGGATAGAACAATTCCTCAATACTTACCGTACAAAGGCCCTAAACTGGCATCAAGTAGGAGTACTCCACAACAAAACAAACAAGCAAAAACAACCTTCCTTTTTCATAACACTTAAGGCCACAAACAAATTTACATTAACAATTACACATCATTTAACAAACTCAACCTGGAAATACAAATCAAATATGATACAAACAATATGTAAGGACACAAATAAACTCTAGCAAATCATAGTATATTCTTCAGTGACATCAAACCTTAACTCTTGGAAAACAAGTGAGTCAAGACAAAAATTACATCAAACTATGGCACTATCTCACTACTAATACTTCACCACTGATAAAATGTCCAGGATGTGATCTCAATCAACACATAGATAGAAGAAGTCATATGTACTATTTCAAAGTTCCAACAAACTCACTATATCAAGTCCCAGTAATCAAAACATCAAAGATAAACGTAGTAACCTCTGCAGAGCCATACTTCAGAATTCAGATCTCACTCGACAGCACACAACACTGACTCAATGAACCAAATCAAAAGCTGGAGGCAGTCGAGATCGACACAACATCAATTTTCATTAAAAATATACTACAATTCATAGCTTTATCAGACTCAACAATACAACAACTTACTAATATTAGCAAAAATATCAACACCAATAAAACCATCAAGATAACCATAGATGGAGCCTTTAGCCACAAAAACAACAATGCCCTAGATATGGGTATCATCTTCTCAACCAATTCAATACAACAAAACAATCTTAACCTCAGTATTATGGGACAGTGATCCACCTTCAGAGCAGAGATCATAGTTGCAACCATTGCACTCAGAGCCCTACCAGTCAAACAAAAAGTACTCTTATATACAAACTTAGCTAAACTCATATCGGAAGTCAAAAAAGTAGCATTAGAACAAATTAAAAATATATCAGAAGTTGACCTTATCCACAACTTACACAACTGTATCTGAGCAGCCCAAATTTCTGTCAACTGGATCAAAATCAACAAAAAAGATAATAACAACAAAGAACTAAAACAAGCAGACAAGTTAGCCAAACAAAGCCTGAAGAATACCAACATTAGTAGGAGACTAGTACAAAATTACCTAGAACCCAATTTCATCACTTTTAACTACAATCAAGAGCTCGAAATCACTGACACCATTTACAAAGCAATTAAAAAAATGTAACAAGTTACACTCACACAAATGAATTATGCTCGACTGAAACTGCATATTAAATCAATATCAAAAAGCTGATATTGACTAGAAAAAGTCACCCCAACTCTTAAATCACACAAAGATTACAAGTAACCACACAGATAGCATAGACCATAGTCATAAAAAATTTGCTATCAAGTTATGAAATTTAGAACTTCTAACTATAGACAAACTATATACCCGCAAACTTGACATCTACAAATCCCTCATATGCTTTACTTGCTCAAAAATAGAAGACAACATTTATCCATTCAGATGCAAACACCATGGAATTCATATCAACAAAATAATACTCAATACCATATACTCAGAAACCACTGCTTGGACTGAAAAATGGTGTTTATACTCCTGTAAAAAGAAGATCAAAGACTACCTAGAAACCAATAACCTCTGGGACATCTTCATTAGAGGAGGTATCAATAAAAAGTAATCCAGACAATTAGTCAATTCATTCCATCTAACCAAATAGCAGAAGCCATTCACAATATAATTTACAGAATCAGATTTATCACTTTCAATATATGGACAGATAGATGTCTTTGTATCCAAATATGGGAAAAAACCATAGAAATAACCAAGACTCAGAAAAAAAAGAAGCACAAACCCAAAAGTCAAACAGTACAGAAAGACATATCCATCACAACAATATATACAACAACAATGGAAGAAATCATCACAAGCACTCTGAACATTCTTAATATCTTTATTAAACACACTGACGGAGCCTAGGCATATTAGTTCCTTTAACCAAGTACAACAAGCCACAAAGGGTTGAAAAATCGAGCCTATTACCAATTGTTTTTATTGTTTTACTTAACATGAAAAATAGTTTACACAATTATTCTATAAATAAATATAAATGTATTGCATATATTCAATAAAATAGACGTGTTAAGTGTTTGTCAAAAAAAAAAAAAATTATAGCAAATTTGTTGAAGTTTATTTTAATAATATTACCATCTTCTTTACTATCTTTGAACTCTACTATTAGTATATTTCCACTATCTTGGATGCTTTCAGAGAAGTCTTTTAATGCTGAATTCTAAAAAATATTACTTCTTTTTATTACAAGTTAAATTATTTGTTACTTGATTAATCACGAGAAATTCACTCTAATAATGACAAAACTGTAAAAGTTAAAGAATTTTCAAGACTTATTACTATCAGATAACTGAGAAAATTTCTTGAACGTGCTTCTTATTATAAAAAGTTCATCAAAAACTTTTCTTCCATTACTACTTTTTAACTTTCTCTTGAAAAAGAATACTTTTATTAAAAGAATAGAGGATCAATAGAAATTCTTTGAATCTCTAAAGAGACTCTTGATCTTATCTTCTGTTTTGAAATACCCTGATTTCTTCAAGGTCTTTTACTTTTATACGGAGTTTTATTTTATTACTAGATTGACAATTTTGTAAATTCTAGATGAGTTAGTTGATCTAAAGTAATATAAAGCCTTTCAAATCTTTTAGCTTGTTCGTTGTTATATTTTTTCCATTGTTCTTTGCATTTCTTGATTGTATAGTTGGCTACGAGGTACTGGGAGCTATTGTATATAATGTATAGCTTAGTTTAGATAGTTTATAATTCAATGATAGTTTATCCAAGATTAAATTGTTGTTTTAGAGCAATGTGTGACATTTATTCATTGTTAAAGCTAAGGACAGCATATTTTTTAGATTTGTATAATATGAGATGAGAAATATAACATGTATTGCTTACAATTTTTGACAAATGTGTTTTAGGTCAAAGACTGTTATATTGGATGGAAGATTTATGAGTTTGAGAGGGTGTCTACCCTTTCTTTCATTTGGTTTAAGTTCTAGCAAGCATCAAATATTCTAATTGAATCAGCTTTAATATAAATGTTTCATTTGGAAAGTAGATTTATTTTGTCTTCTTTTTATATAAAAGTAACTGTTGCAATCTGCCATATTTGCTAAATAAATATTTTAATATTAATATTCTGTTCAGATTTGATGTATATTTGCTATATATCTATAAATTTGATATTTAAATACTGTAGATGTCCCAAGCCTTAATATTGTTTTTCTTATTAAGTTTGCTAATTATTTTTTACATGTAAGTTAATTTATTGTTGTTAATATCTGAAAAAATAATATTACTTGTATCATTTATAGCTTGTTGATCACTGAAAATAATGATAATATAATCTTTTTTATTAATACATATTGTTAAAGGCTAAAGAAGTCAGACCAAGTTCAGAATTTTTACTGTAATTATGAGACCAATGATTGTAATATAACTGAAACTTATGTAAAACAACCAATTACTATACTTCTTACAAGATAAAAAAATATGTGAGCAATCCATTCATGTCAAAAAGATAAAAAACTATAAACTGATGTAATAGAAAATTAGCTAACCACAAAGCAATTTATGCATGACATAATACTAGAATAGCCATAGTGATTATGTAATAGTTCTATATGTAAAAATGCATAAATGCAACTTCTTTTGATGATTTAATAAAATAATAAATCTTAAGATGAATCTTTTGAATAGATTGTTATAATAATGAAGTTATAAGTAGTTTTAGAGAAAACTATCTTAAGACTTATCCAAATCTTTTTACATCTCTGTCTTGAGTTTGTTTTTATATATAATAGAAGGACAGACTTTTATATCTGCAGATTATACAAGCTTTTAGTCATTAGTAATAGACTCACCAATCAGCCTGCTACAATATATACAGATAAGGAGAAAACTTTTTGAAAAGATAAATGTTTTGATAGTATATATGATTTTTTGATAGATTGTTTGTCTAAAAAGCTTTATAATCTTGATGTCAAGTTTGATTCTTTTTCTATCATATCTTGTCTAATGGTTAAAGAGAATCTAGGCTAGGATTTACTATCTGAAAGCTATGTATAATTTTCTTTACCTTTGCCTTTATTATTGTTGACTTCTTGCTATATATCTATTTCATTTTCTAGTTCTTTATTGTAGTCCATCTCAATATCTAAGTCATTGATCCTGATAGTTGGGCATGGGATACTTGTGATTTTTTTATATATTATTATACTAAAAATTTTTTTCTAACTTTGTTTGAGTTCAATTTATTTACTTTATATTGTAACTATTTGATTGAGTCCTTAATTTTTTATTGCAATTTTATTAACTAATAGATTATTGTTTACTGGATTGTTAATTATACTATAAGAAATTTGTTGAACTGAAAGTAAAATGTAAATAGTTTTCAGTTTTTTGCTATTTTACAATTTTTTGTTTTGTATAAATGCTTCTTGTCTACTATAGAAGTTACCAGGTCTTTATTTAACTTTTCAATATTATAGTTTAGCTTGCTATTAATATATTGAGAATATTTAGTTCTTTTCATTTTATTTTTTATTCTTTTGTTGTACCTTGAGATGTAGTGGTACCACAAATAAATGAAAAAGAGTGCATATATTATTTATATAATAATATATAATTAATTAAATTATAATAATATAAATTACATAAATTTTTTTATTAATATATACTATAAGTTTATTTATTATATTACAAAAAATTAATTTAAACATTTTTTTTCTTTTTACTGATCCTCTGATAATACACAAAAAAGATATTCACAAGAAGTTTTATACCTCCTTATTAATAAAATCTTTATACTTTAATTAAAACAACTTGAAGCTTATCTTCATTTATCTTTTCTGCCATTCTTTACTTGTTTATAAACTCCTTTGAATAAAAACTTGAGCCTCTAGTGGCCTGAAAAGATTCAAGTATATACTTCCTCTACTAAAGACAAAAAGGTTCTAGGAAAAAAAAAACTGACAAGTAAGTATCATCTCACAAAGCTGGAAGTGACAAGAAATAGAGGTTCAGTTAATAGGAAAATACTTATTATTCATCTTCTTATATACTATTTTATATTCTCTTAAAGTACTATTGTTTTTCATAGTTTTCTTGAGAAATTTTGTCTATCTCAATTTGACTTTGGATTTCTAATAGCACAATTAATCTGACATCTAATTGGTTGACACAAAATATATTAATAGTTGAATGTAAATAAGCTCCTAGGATTACTTTATATGTTTCAATAATATTATTTATAATTAAAACAGTTAATTGGTACCTCATATCTGTTCCACTCCTTCAATTGGATTAATCTATAAATCAAATTCTATGAAACCAATAAGATATGTCAACAAGTTCCCAGGTAATGAAAAAGTTGCTATTTGTTCAAGCTAAGATTTTTCTCATCTATTATTCTAACCAGGCAAAGTTCAAAACCAAAATCCTTTCCTTATTCAGTCAGGCAATAAGACTGAATAGTTTCTAGTTCATACTAAGCTCCAACCCTTTGGTTACAGTTGAAAATATATTTTTTCAAATTATTAAAGAATATTGCAATTGATAAGAATTCCTATCTTTTTCAAGACCCTCTCACCATTATAAGGTAAAAGAATTATTAAGAAATTTGGCCTTTTGAATAGTAAAAAATGTATACCAGTAAAATTTCTTTGACTAGGCATGGATGCTAAAAGGTATTATACTGAACTAATATAAGCCAGTCCCTACTAGATTATATAAGAACCTGGAATCTATTATAAGTCACTCTTCTATTATAGATGGATAAAAAATTACTGCTCAAAGAAGGTTGGGATCAAGTGTATTCTAAAAGTAAAGGCTTCCACTAGATAATAAGTCTTCTTAGATGGTATATGAGAAGGAAATTAAGATCAAGAATGGATAAGTTCCTTAGATGATCAGGAAAAGAAAAAATATCCCAATTAGGTATTTTTTATTGAAAAAAGGTCTTTGAGAAGCAGGTCTTTGGAGGAAGCTAGAAATTTTTTTTGTCAAATTTTTACTTTTTCATTTTCTTGTTATCTATATAAACATTTTTAAATATCTCTCTTCTTCTTTTTTTTAATCTATTTTTTTATAGCTTTCTGTATTCCAGTGACTTGGCAATACATACAGCAGTAACAACTTACTAGCAATAATACAGTGAACTAGAGGGGGTTTTACCCAAAGACACTATGGAGTGAAATATTGTTTTTAAGATCAAACTTAAAGGTTTTTATACTTATGACAAGTTAGTTAGATTAGAATAATAGTTTAGCTATAGTATATATTATATTGCTTAAATGAAAATGTACTTATGTTTTCAATTGATTATTAAACTAACAATCTAATCTGGCTATAGATAAAGATGGGTTTCTAAAGAAAGAGACAAGGATAAAAGTCAAATGTCTCTTACTAAGAAACATTAAAATTTTTAAATTAATAATAATAAAAAAACTATTCACAATTGTAATAAAAAAAAACTCTTTCTGCTGATCCTCCTTTTTCTTAAAAAAAATTTTTTTTGATAATTTTTTTGAAAAAGAAAACCTGGTCAAACATACAAGAAAAACAACTTATCTTTTAAACTAAGCTATGAAGCTTTTGCAACATACATATAATAAGCCTTTCAGAAATATCAAGAAAAGAGGTATACATTGTTTTACTAACTTTCTTTTACTTCTTTTTCTCAAAATTTTTAGGAGAAAAAAAAGAAATCTATAAACTGATTCACAGTCAGAAAAAAGGAGCCAATATAAACTTCACACAGCTTACAGCCAG